>CAODLS010436163.1:0-12564 GCA_948243855.1 Flueggea neowawraea | reverse complement strand
TCTATTTATAGCTACTCTTTGAAATATAGTCGTTAGGGCCTTGAAATAGCCGTTGGGGCCTTGAAGTAGCCGTTGGAGAATAAGACAAATTCTGACGTCACTCTTCACTACGTGCATTGTTCTTCTTCTATGCGCGTAGTTCTTCGTTCCATCCGAGTTATATATGTTGTGTATGCAAGTTTGCTTGCGTTGCAAGAACTCCAGTGGTCTCGGCTTTGAGTAGATCAGCATCTACGTGGGTTGATTGGTCTTCTATGTGCGTTGATCACTTTTCGACGTGCATTGCAATGAATTCCAGAATGAACACTTTCCACCCAGTGGCTTCCTAAGTGAGTTGCATTGTGCTCTGTGTGCGTAGACGTCTGATAAACCTTTGCACCTTTGATTTTTGGCCTTGTCAGCTAGTTCAAATCATCTCGTCTACGTGCGTTGTTGATTTTTTCTGTGTGCGTAGTGTTTCTATTTCAAGATCACACTTTGCTCATCAACGCGCCTTGTTCATCCTTCAATTTGTCTCTACATGCCTTGACCTTTTTCTCTTTAATCTGGATGCTCGTCAATGTGCGTAGCACAAACTACTACGTAAGTAGCGAACGGTCCGATGCTTTCTGCCTTCACTGCCATACACGTCTACGTGCTTTGTAAGCTTTGTTGTGTATGTAAAACGTATTTGTGCATCCTTCAACGTGCTTAGATGATTCATAAGGTGCTTTGTGGCTAGATATGAACAAGTCTGCAGCTTTGCACCTATTTCATGTATGTTTTGCATTCATCATCATCAAAACTGAACTCAACAATCTCCCCCTTTTTGATGATGATAAAACTTACATGAATTTGAACATCTATTGAACAATGATAAACTAATTGATCAAGGATTTCAGTCTTTGTCACTTGGTTAGCTCAATCCAAACATACATAATGTTCAAAGCAGAAAGGATACCAATTGTAACAAAAGGGATATCAATTGTAAATGATTCACATCAATAAAGATGCTAATTGTAAATGATTACACACACAATCAAATTCATGCACACTTCCCCCCCCCCTTTTTGTATCATCAAAAAGATATGCAAAAATTAGCACTTCTCCCCTTTTCAAAGAAAATATAATTGAAATCATTAAGTAGAATTAGCCCCCCTATATGAAAGATATTTTCAGTGAAAACATTTAAAAAACTCCTCTTGAATGTTTCAAAATATGCACAAAGAGTAAAAAAAAAATATCTCCCTCTTTGACTTTAAAAAGAAATCAGTATATGCATTCAACTTAAAAATGCATTTAATCAATCAAATGATGAAACAATATATATACAAAAAACAATACATTAATGTTTGAGCTCAGGGAAAGGGTACCACATTTTTTATTTTCTCCTTGTCCTTGATTGCAGTCAAGCAGATTCCTCCAACTTTATCATCATCACTGGAACTTGAATCATCAGCAAGAATCCTTCTTTTTCTTCTTTTGTTATGATTTTTCAGGTGTGGGCAGTTCGGTCTAGCATGACCCAGTTCATTACATTCATAACAAATGAGCTTGAAATTTTTCTTGTTGGTCTTCTTTGCCTCTCTTTCCTTGCTGAGGAACTTGTAAAATTTCTTTGTGAGAAATTTCATCTCTTAATGGTTAGCTTCTTCTTCATCCTCCTCACTTAAACTTTCAATATATTTTGAGGATGCCTTAAGAGCGATGTCGATATCCTTTTCTTTTTCTTTTTGCCTTCATTTTTGTCTTCCAAACCCATGTCATGTGTGAGGAAGGATCCAAGCAGTTCTTCCAAAGGCAATGAGTTCAAATCTTTGGCTTCAAGGATGACATATTTCTTACAAGCCCATGATTTTGGCAAATATCTCGAAATCTTCCTCATAATCTCAGAATTTGTGTATGATTTTCCAAGAGATTTGAGGTCATTGATGATGTCGTTGAATCGATCGAACATGTCTTGAATGGATTCATCCTCATCTATCTTGAACATCTCGTATTTATGAACAATGAGGGAGATCTTATTCTCATTGACTTGTGAGGTGCCCTCATAAGTAATCTCCAGAGTTTTCCAGATTTCATGAGCATTCTCATACTGCTGGACTTTGTTGAATTGAGATCTACTTAATACACAGAAAAGGATGTGCGTAGCTTTTTTGTTGTAGCGCACTATCATTTTGTTTTGATTTGTCCATTCTTCTTTTGGTTTGATCCTTTCAACACCATTTGTTGTCTTCTTGGGAACATAAGGTCCAGTTTCCACAGCATCCCAAATTTCCTCAACTTTGCACTTGAGAAATACCATCATTCTCGTCTTTCAGTATGTGTAATCACTTCCATCAAAGAAATGAACACGGTTAATAGCCAAACCTTCACATCTGTAAATACCATTTGAAAATGCCATTTTTGAAATCTTTGACTCTTTGTGTGTTAAGCCAAAATAAAACATCAAGAACATTAGCTCTGATACCAATTGAAATTCGAAGATGGCAATCCAAGAGGGGTGAATTGGAGTTTTAGCAAGTTCAAAAACTTTATCGAAAATCTTTTGCAAACTAACACAAATAACAAAGTTTTTTTAAATCAAAATCAAAGTCTAATGCGGAAGCTCTAAAGATCCAATCCTCATACTCAATAATGAATTAAATGCAAATGTAAATCAAATAAAGAAAGTAAAGGAGAGTAATGGAGAGAGAAAATCAACACTTAATATTTATAGTGGTTCGGTCCTCTTGATCTACGTCCACTCCTCTAGATTTACTAGAGAGTTTAACTCAATTATCTCCTCACTTCCGGGTGGAGAAAAACCGCTTACACTTTCTTGTTTTTGTGAGATATACAAGCAAACTGTAACACCTTGGTTTTACGGGATTAACAAGAAAATCGTTACACTTGTTTTTAGGACAAAACAAGTAAACCACACTTCTAGTTTTTACGGGATCAACTATGAAACCAAACCACTAGTTTTTACCGAATTAACTAGGAAATCGAACCACTAATTTTTACGGGATTAACTAGGAAACCGAACCACTAGTTTTTATGGGATTAACTAGCAAATCGAAACTCTAATTTTCTAAGGCTCACTAGAAAATCTATCTACCCCAAGCAAATAACTTTGCTTGTTACAAAGTTAACTCAAAGATGTAATATGTTAAAGCTCACACCAACCCAACAAAAGGATAGCAAGTAAATAGCTCAAGAAGGGTTGTAAAGGTAGAGAAGAGAGATAGAAAGATTAGCAAGTGTTAGCAAAAGTATCTCTCCTTTTTCTTTTGTTTTTGGACATCTAGTATAGATATTCTTCGAAATATAGCCGTTGGGATCTTGAAATAGCCATTGGAGCCTTGGAGCAGCCGTTGAAGAATAAGACAAATTATGACGTCACCTTTCACTACGTGCGTTGTTCTTCTTCTACGCGAGTAGTTCTTTGTTCCATCTGAGTTCTACGTGTTGTGTATGCAAGTCTGCTTGCATTGCAAGAACTCCAATGGTCTCGTTTTTTAGTAGATCAGCATCTACGTGCGTTGATCACTCTTCAACGTGCATTGCAATGAATTACAGAATGAACACTTTCCACCCCGTGACTTCTTACGTGCGTTGCATTGTGCTTTGTGTGCGTAGACATCTGATAAACCTCTGCACCTTTAATTTCGCATGTGATTTGTGTCAGAGATATTCAAATTTAAATTTTTGGCCTTGTCAGTTAGTCCAGCTCATCTCGTATATGTGTGTTGCTGATTTCTTTTGTGTGCGTAGTGTTTCTCTTTGAAGATCATACTTTGCTCATCAACGTGCCTTGTTCATCCTTCAACTTGTCTATACGTGTCTTGACCTTTTTCTCTTTAATTTGGATCCTCGTCAACGTGTGTAGCACCAACTACTACGTACGTAGAGAACGGTCTGATGCTTTTTGCCTTTACTGTCATACACGTCTACGTGCTTTGTAAGCTCTACTGTGTACGTAGAACATAGTTGTGCGTCCTTCAACGTGCTTAGATGACTCATAAGGTGCTTTGTGGTTAGTTATGAACAAGTCTGCAGCTTTGCACCTATTTCATGTATGTTTTGCATTCATCATCATCAAAACTAAACTTAACACACACCCTCTTTATTGACAAAAAATTAAGCTCATTCTTACACTAGGAATGGGCTTAATTAACCCTAATTAACTTGGGCTTAATGGACTTTGGATTTCCACCTATTAAACAAACATATGCACAATATCTGCAAGCATGTTGCAACATATATCCAAGTCTAATAAGGATTTGTATTTTATTCAATTATCCAATAATTAAATAAACATGGAGAATCCTAATTTAATTAGGACTCATCTCGAGATGTTCTAATCAAATTAGGACTACTCACTATTGTGCTCTAAACCCTTAGTACTAATACTAACTAGTCGAACTATTTTTTTCGTTTCTTAAATCCTATTCATAATAGGAATCCTAATTGCATTAGAATTCTCAACATTGAGAATGATCATAGTGTTAGAATTAGTTTTATTAAAATATAAGACGATCTAGTTACATTAGGACTCCCATTTTGATTAGGATTCCTGGTCAAACAAGGACTCTCATATAAAATGAGATTTTCGAGTTTCTAAATTAATTAGGTATCATTTTAAGGTTTTCTATACATTTAAGTCACCTTTTCGCGGATGTTCATTCATGATTCAAAATAAGAATCCTAGTCAAACTAGGATTACTCACTTGAATATTATTCATCTCATGAATAAGGTTATCCCTACAACTTATTATTGTGTGTGACCCTCTAGGCCCTCATTCACAAGGGTAGCAACCTAGGATTTGACTTCGAAATTACTTGATAAGATTGGGCCTTAGCTAGCCATCATACCATAAGCGAACTCGAGTTGTCGTGGAGCGACTTATGCCTGTCATAAAAGATTGTCATGTAATTCAGTCTCTTGTCATTTCGTGTCTCTTCGAGTATAGGGGATGGCTAGTGTGAACCCGTCACCTCGAAAGAATTCATCAATTACTAAGTTAAGAGAAACTATACCAAATTGATTCAACTTTCCAAGTTGCAACCAATTAGACAATGGTTATGGATTTAAGTTCTCTTTACTCAATTGATTGGTCCAATGAGACATTTACTTGATATTACTAAGGGTGACAATCCTATCTTGATCACACACCATACTCAAATGTTTTGTGATGCAACCTAACCTTCACTTTTTTAGGAACCCTAATTAGGTTGCGCAGAATAGGATCAAAGTTACATGACTAAACATTAGCGTGTCGTGAAGATCTTAAGTCAAATGACTAGTTACATTATCTTCCATAGTTGAGAGTTCCCCATTGACACTCAAGTAATTTACCATATGGTCTTTCAACAACGGGTCAATCCATCACTCACATTAAAGCTTAATTGTGCGTCTACACGTTTGGCCAAGATATCAAATAATTATTTTCCATGGGGAAATGAAACCAATCAAACCATGTAATAGCCTTGTTGATTATCGACACCCAGTACTGACAATCGTTGACCATAGACATTTAGATATAGTGTTCAAGTACCAATGTGTTCCCCGACAGCCATGGCACACAATGTGTGAACCTACTATATCATAGACATTGTTTCGTTGATCTAATCATGCCAACCAAAATGATTATTCTATCATATTAATTAGCGAAACGAAAATATGCTTTTCATATTTTGTTATTGTTACTTATGTGATGCCCTTAATGGTAGGGATCTTACACTAACACATACATTTATGTATGTTATGATAATATCATGATTTTATCTATCTGTAGAAGAGGTTGAAATGTTGTCTTTTTGTGCTATTATTTCTAATAAGTGTTATATTTGTGTAAAATTCCCACATTTATATCCATGTTTCGTGTAGGATATCCTTCTGTTTGTGAGGCCCATTCTTTTTCCTTGTTAAGTTTATGATTCATTAGTGATTCAAGGATACTCGTGTTGATTGATCAATTTGGGTTGTTGGGCTCAACCTCGTTACATTTTTTTGGGCCAGGAAACAAATTCTTATAGTGGTAATTACACAATACATCTGAAAAGCTTATAATATTTATTTCGTACAGATAGGGTATGCATATTATAGATACACTTTGCAATATTTAGTTCGTACGTGCATGACTTTTCAGATTCATGGATTGTATTTTTAAATTCATAGAGTCATGTTTATATGTAGTTAGTGTGTTGTAGAAGTGGTCATTCTTGAACTAGACCGTCGATTTGAATCGAAATTGGACCGGCTAGAACCGGAACCGGCCAAGCCACCTAACCTATGGTCCGGTTCAGGTTCAAGTAATCCTAAAATCGTTGAACCGACTGTTCAATTTTTATAAACCAGCAGTTCAACTTTCATAAACCAGTGGTTTTAACCTTCTTAAACCAGTAATTTTAACCAAAATTAGCAGTTCAACTATTCTAAACCAACGGTTTTAGCAATATTTGAAAAAAAAAATAAAAAAAATTCAGTTTCAACCGGACCGAACTGGAACGAGAACCAGTAACCTAACCGTTACAAACTGAAATCGGACCAGAATTGGGATCGAATCCCCTAGAATCGCCCCTGGGCGGTTTGTTTCCTGTTCAAATGTTTCACAAAACCATAACTGTCGGTTCATGAACCGGAACCAGCGGTTCTAAACCGTGGCCACCTTTTGTTTGTTGTTGATGTTTATCTGTATTTTTAAATCCAAGGCGTCTTGTTTATATATTATTTATATATTGTTTCTTGTTTATACATCGATTGAATGTTGTTTATATAATGTTGATTTCTTGTTTATATATTGTTTATATAGTGTTTATATGTTATTTTCAAATATGTAATTTATTTATTGTTGATATATTATTTATATATTTTTTGAATGTTGTTGATATGTTGTTTGACTATTGTTTGTATGTGATTGATATCTTGTTTATATATTGTTTATATGTTATTGTTGATATCTTATTTATATGTTGTTTGAATATTGTTGAAATGTTGCTTGAATGTTGTTTATCTATTGTTGATATCTTATTTATATGTTATTTGAATGTTATGCGTTCTCCATTCCTGTAAAACAACATTTAAACAATATTCCAATAATATGTTTATAAACAACATATAAACAACATTCGAGCAACATTCAAACAACATATTTGTTTGGAACAAATTAACAAGTTTTAAACAAGTGTTGAGCAAGTTTAAAATATTAAGAGTTGATAAACAAATTATAAACAATTCTTAAACAACACTTAAACATATGTTATAAAACATGTTTCAAATTAAACATACAAAATTTCTTCAAAACGGTCATTTTCTAGATCTGTACACAAGTTTCGTAAATCAACATCGTAATTTGATAGGTTAAGAACCTTCTGATTGTTTGTTTTAGTTATTTATGGTGTCTTGTTCTCGAGCTCTTATTTTTTCTCTGAGTTTCTGTAGTGTTTTGAGATCTGATTTCTTCTCTGATGTTTTGTTTGTGATTTTGATATGTTTAAGAAGTATATCGGAAGCAAAATAATTAGAAATCGAGAGACATTTGGTTTGATTCTCTATTTCAGTGTTTATTATTCTTGGATTGCTTTGGTTTCCGTTTATTTCGTCAATCTGTGTAGCTGCAATATATATTAATTGTATGGCACGATTTAAGTTCCGAATTTTTGGTTAAAAAAATAAAGTGGGTCGCGTGAACTTGGAATAGTCGTAATTATACGATACACCAACAAAATTTTGCAAAATTTATTCTGTTCGAACAGGTTTTGCTTATTATAGATACACTTTGCAATATTTTGTCCATACGTGCATCACTTTTCAGATTCATAAACATGTTATTTATTCCATACGGACATGTTATGTTGTTTATTTTTTATATAATGTTGAATGTTGTTATATATTGTTGATATCTTATTTATATATTATTTATATGTTGTTTATATGTTGAAAACAATATATAAACAAATGTATTTTTTCTATATGTTGTTGATAACTTGTTTATATGTTGTTTTCAACATACACACATGTAAACATCATATTAACAAGATATATGTTGTTGATTTGTTGTTTATATGTCGTTTGCATATTATTTACATGTTGAAAACAGTATATAAATAAATGTGTAATTTATATGTTATTGATTTTTTGTTTATATATTGTTTATATGTTATTGATATCTTGTTTAATATATGTTGTTTTCAATGTATAAACAACATAATGATATCAACAATATATAAACAACATTCAAGTTTTAAAATAAAGAAACAACATTTAAGCAACATATTAACAAGTTTTAAACAAGTACAAAAAATGACAAATTTTAAACAATTCCAAACTTGGACCATACAAGAAAACAACAAATAAACAAGATATCAATAATATATAAACAACATTCAAGTTTTAAAACAAGAAAAATAACATTTAAACAACATATAAACAAATTCGAAAAATAAGCAGGTTTTAAACAAATTCTAACCAATTCCAAATTAGGGCTGTAAAAATGTAATTTATAAACTTGCAGTGTACAGGCATAATTTTGAAAATTTTACCAAAATATTAAAAGTGGACTGCTGAATCCGTAATATGTTATTATGGGCTCGGTGAATTTGTAAACAACTCCTTGGAATATTGAATTATGAGCTGCGCGAATTTGTATTTGGCCCATTCTTATATGTCTACGTACTCCATTGTACCAATTTAATAATGCAGACATTATTTTATATTCAAATATAGTGGGAAAAGCTCAAAAATACTCTAAAAGAGAATTTAAATTTCAAAACTTAGGACCATTCAAAATGTATACAAAAATACCAACTCATTTTATGTAATTACAGAAACACCATAATTTGACCTTTTGATCATCTTTGACAGTGTGTTAGAAGTTTGACAGCATGTTGACCAATAGCCAGAAAGTGTGACCACGCAATAGAAAATGAGTATAAAACGAGATCAAAATATACTCAAAATTCTATATACAAAATGAGACCAAAATGTTCTTATTTTTGCACATATAAAAATGAGTACTAACTGATCACTTTAATCGTTACAAAATGAGTAAAAAACGAGAACAAATTATTCTCATTATTTTAGATACAAAAATGAACACTAACTGATCACTTTAACCACTACAAAATGAATACAAAACGAGACCAAATCGTTCTCTTTTTTGCATATACGAAAATGAGTACATAACGAGCCAAATAAAAAATGAGTATATAACATACCAACACATGCTTACAAAAATGTGTACAAAATGAATATTTTTTAATTTAATGGACAAAAAATTTACATAAAGTTAGGAATGGGGCTGCAGCTAGGGTTTTGAAACCCACGTAGCTGCCCTATCATTGACGCTGCCGCCATCCACTTTCTCAATCTCACCCGAAACCCCACTCTTTTGATGTCTCTGTCGTTTGTCGTCGTGAAATTACTCTCTCCCCCTTGCGTTTGGTTCATCACTCTTTTTCTGTCTCACGCATTACCATCGCTTGTGTTCTCTCTGTCAGTGTCGTCTGCCACCGTCGCCAACCAGAACAGCTTTCCACCATAAAGAATCTCGTTCATTCGATCTAGAACAACAAAAAGAAGAAGATGAGGCAAAAGATTAGCGCAGAAAAGAGAAGAAAGCAGAAAAGAGAAGGACGAGCTTGACGGATGAAAAAGAGGAAGAAGAAGAAGAAAAAGAGATCACTGGCGAAGGTGCAGGGGGAGAAAGGAAAGTCGAAACAGATGATAGGAGAGGAGGAAGCATGTGGAGAAAACGGGAAGAGAGAGAAAGTAGAGAGAGTAAAAACTGTTATAGAGGAGTCCAAAACTGTATGTATATTTGAATTTTCCTGAAATTATAGTTCTGCCTTTTGTGCTCTAGAAATTTTAATGCATTTATGCACACCAAAGAAAATATAATAGTAAAAGTGAAAAGATAGGTGTAATTTCCTCAAAAATAATTCTCTACAGTAGCAGACGCTGCTCAAACATCTACTTCTCTTGTATCAAATTTTGCTTATCTATATTAATTTTAATCCTATACACTGTGTAATTCTAATATAATACACGACCGATTCTTTTTTATTAGAACTGGGTAGTTAATAAATAAAACATAGATAATTATAATAGCTGAGGAATTATATGATATTGGTAATTGAAACTTTTTTTACTGATATAAAAAACTAACATTTCAATTTAATTGAGCTTCTTCTATTGGGAAGCCAATTATGATTAGGATTTATCCGTTCAAGAGAAATTAGAATTAGAATATGAATACATTACAAATAGTATATTAAGCCTATTACAATAAGAAGACTATATTTCAATCAACTATATAAATATGTAACACCCACACAATATTTAGAATTAGATAGGCTTTATTTGGTGCGGGGGAACCTTAGAGGGGACGTGAGTAGTTAAGGAAGATAGTTACTCAAGAGTGTGGTTTCTGTTATCATATTAACTTACATGAGCGAATTGTGCGAGCTCCTCCGCCAAAAGAACAGAACCTCTCCCTAAATCCCCAAATCCTCTCTAACCCTATCCAGTCCTCTCTCTTTTCTTCCTCCCTCTAACCCGACGCTCAACCTCTCTCGGCACGCTCTCTCTTTCCGTAAGCCCCTCTCTATCCAGTCCCTATTTCCGTAAGCTCTCTCTTGGAAATGCGCGCATTTAAGACACTGTTAGGATTATTTAACCTGTTCTATTATATTGATTTTGTTGGTGATGAAATTAGAAAACCCAAGTAGTTGATGAATTTCGTGTTTGAGTTGTTTGCTTATTGAAAGTTGAAATCATGGAATTGTACTTAAAAACTGTGTTAGAAACAAAAACAATAACTACATTTCATAGAAGCAACTGGTTTATACTAAATTTAGCTGAATTCTTACTATGGTTCTTAGGTATCTCTTTTGTATAAAAGAGAGGTAGGTGGTTTCTCTCTATTCTATGTTCCTCCATCATCAAAGATCGATCAGTGTATATAATCATGTGTAATTTAATTCACACCACTTGTATTCTCTGCATCTTGATTTAATTGCAATTGGCAACTTGCAACTTTGGCTCTTCTCTTTTCTGCATTTTAATCATAATCGTAATAAAGTGAGGAGTATCATCCTCCATTGGGACTCAATGGCAATGGCATCTGCTTTATCATATTAGTGTATAACTTTCTTGCATTTGAATTTTGAACTAATCGTATGGTCCTGTATCAATGCATCTTTGTGGTTTTAATTTAGCGAGGAAAACTTTTCGAAGAAACTTTCCTTGAATTGTTTGTTAACTTGACAATCTATCCAAAACCTCTGTCCATCTTATGATTTCGCAATTGATGGCTACTTATGATTTCGCAATGTGTTAATAGCTTTTCTTCCATTCATCTCGTAGACTGTAATTTATTGGTTAACATTGTGCTCAATTTTGTTATCCTTAATAGATAAAGAAATTCTTGGTATGGTGGATTGTCTTTCAATGTTTCTAGTTACGGAGTGTCATCTGGACACGGCAGTCTTCAATGGCTGTTCATTTTCAATTCTTCTTTTTTTTTTTAATTATTGACCACAATGAAAGTTGGTTTTCAATTCATGCATGAATATGACTGTACATTTGTTTTCCCAGTAATTCAACTACGCATCACTGCACATTTGCTATCCCACATTCAAGTTCTCCCCCTCTTCAGCTAAGCTTTCCAGGTAACAAAGTTCTTTTTTTTTTTGAATGTTTCTTTCGGTGCTTTGAGTTCCAAGAATTAAGAAACATATCAAACGGGTTCATTGTTTATTGCAAGAGAAATCTTAAAGTTGGTTTCGTCTTTTCTTATGAGGGTTGATTCTGTGATTGCTAAAATGGATTGATTTATGAATTAGTCTGTTCCGAGGCTGTCATGTCCCCTGTTTCATTTCTTGTTTTCTTATGAGGGTTGATTCTGTTCAATATTGTTATCATATTTTTTTATTCGCATGGAGGTTGTGTATGACAATTACTCTATCTGAATTCCAGAATAGGACTGTTGGATGATACTCACTTATTGGGAAGTCTATACTACATAATAGCATCTTCGATTATCATATTTCCATTGGATAAATTGAGAAATATAGTATATTATTACACTATCATATTCAATTAAAAGATTTATACCATCACATTCATTATTTGTTCTTGAATTAGTTTTATTTATATTCAATAACGTAGATTTATAATTTGTTTTCCAAGATTAAATCGATAGTTATAGTTGTTTGTAATATTTACCTTTTCATCCAAATCAAGTTTATGTATTTTTGAGCTTTTTTAGAGTACTTTTTCTTAACCTTTATGTAAAACCATAACTCTCGTGGTCTATTGTTTGTCTCTAATTTGAAAGGTCTTTATTGTCTTGTATTTGTCTTATTTGTGGCTGCCACTTTTCCTAAAAAGAAGAAAGAGAATTATTGGAAATCAATTACTACGAAAATTGGATCTAGCATTATCACGACCCATTCCCAGGACCGCGACCGGCGTACGAAATGAACCGTCTATGGGAGCCCAGCTCATCCCGCACAAGCCTCATAGTACAAAACTTATACACAAACATCATATTTAAATAAATATGAATAACAAATAAAATATAATCTTTGTTTATTAAA
>CAODLS010436160.1:0-22746 GCA_948243855.1 Flueggea neowawraea | reverse complement strand
CTTTGTTAGATTGAGTCACAATCAATCACCGTTATAGTGGAAATCCTAAGTGGTGAGACTTAGGTAGTGGACGTAGGCACGGTTGGTCGAACCACTCTAAATTTTTGGTGTTGATTTCTCTCTCTCGTCTCTAGTCGCTTCTGTTATCCACTCAATAGACCAAAAATTCTCCAACACCCCCTGAGAAGGATTTGGTTAGTGTTTAATCCTGATTTTTTGACTAATACTCCTACTATTGTTTCATCTCAACTCCTGCATTATTCTGTTAAATGGGACAAGTTTCTGTTTTACTAGACTATTGTCTATGGAGAAAACTCAGTTAATGAGAGGACTTTACTATGGGATAATTTGAAAGGTATTGGAAATTCTATGTCCTAACCTTGGTTAATGCAGGGAAATTTTAATGCCATTCTGAATGACTCTAAAAGGTCTAGGGGAATTCCTGCTGATAGTCAAAGTAGTGAGGATTTCTTGGATTGCATTAATCATTGTTATTTGCTGGAACTTAAAAAAAATCTAATTGCCACTACATGTGGACTAACAACCAGTTTGGGGAGGACATAATCTGGAAGAAATTGGATAGATGCTTGATTAATAATCAATGGGTTGACATATTTGGGGACTCTGATCACACTGCTCTACCTCATGCCATATCTAATCATTCGTCTCTCCTGGTTAATCTTAGATTAAATACCAATTTTGGTTTAAAACCATTTAGTTTTTTTAATATGTGGATTAAGCATTCGTCTTTTTTTTTTTTTATATTGTTCAGTCTGCATTAGCCAGGAGAGTATCTGGATGCAATATGTTTATTTTATAACGAAAGCTTATGATGTTGAAACCTAAACTGAAGAAGCTTAACAGAGCTCAATTTTCTGATATTTCTCAAAGGGTGAATGATTGTAGAACTCTGCTGGAACACACCTAAGATGGCTTGTAGTCATCCCTTATGAATAAAGACCTCATTAACGAAGAAAGGGCAATTTATTCTAAATATAGGAGGTTGTTAAGTGCTAAGGAACAGTTCTATAGGCAAAAGTTTAGATAGAAGTGGATTAAGTTGGGTGATGCCAATAGTAAATATTTACATAGCCTAGTTAAGTCAAGACGGGCTTACAATAGAATAACTAGTCTTACCCTTGAGGATGAGACTAGCATTTCTGAGCAATCGGACATAACTAAGGCAATGATGGATTTCTATAAGTACCTTCTTGGTACTGTGGATCCAGCAAGGGCACATGCTGATACTGCTGTATTAGAGCATGGCCTCTTATAACCAATGATAAGGTTATTAACCTTTGCTATGAGGTTTCTTGTGCAGAAGTTAAAATGCTCTCCGGAGTATTGATAGCAGTAAGGCCCCTGGCATTGATGGCTACCCTAGTTCCTTTTTTAAAGCTTGCTGGAATATTGTGGGTGTTGATGTTACTTTGTAGTCTTAGAGTTCTTTCAAACAGGTAAATTGCTAAAACATGTGAACTTTACTTCACTCACCATCATTCCTAAGTTTGCTACTCCCACATCACTAAATGATTATCGCCTTATTTCCTATTGCACTGTGATCTACAAAGTTATTTCTAAAATTCTTACAACTATGTTGAGTGCTGTATTGGCTAGACTTATACATATGAATCAATCTGCCTTTGTTGTTGGTCGACAAATTGTGGATAATGTCCTTGTTGCCCATGAATTGCTTAGGAATTATCATAGGAGGGCTAGTAAGGCAAATTGTGCCTTTAAGATTGACTTGAGGAAAGCTTATGATTCAATTCATTGGGACTTCCTTGAAGAAGTTTTGTTGGGCTTTAGTTTTCCTCAAAGGTTCATTTCTTGGATTATGGTCTGTTTGCAAACTAGTTATTTCTCTCTTAAAATTAATGGTTCCTTAGAGGGGTATTTTCAGGGTAAAAGGAGTCTAAGGCAGGGTAACCCTATGTCTCTTTTATTGTTTGTTCGCTGTATGGAATATTAGTCCCAAGCTTTTGACTTAAGGCTACCCCCATCCTTTCAATACCATATTGGCTGCAAACGAATCAAACTGGTCCATCTGTCCTTTGCAAATGACCTGTTGATCTTTAGTGCTAGTCACTTGGATTCAGTTCAAGCAATCAATAAAATCTTGATGCATTTTTCTGAGGTATATGGTATGAAAGTAAATGAGGGAAAAATCTCTATTTTTTCTTTGGCACCAGTAAGGAAAATAAGAAAATATTGCTTAATTTTTTGAGGTTTAAAGAAGACCATCTTCCCGTGAAATATTTAGGAGTTCCCCTCATATCTACTAGACTTAAAAAGGAGCATTGTTTTGCTTTAATAAGCAAGGTTAATTCAAGGATTAATTCTTGTTCTGCTAGGATGTTATCTTATGCAGCCAGACTTTAACTGATTATCTTTGTTTTGCGAAGCATCCAATTGTATTGGTGCTCTATTTTTATGTTACCAAGTTTTGTGATTCAAGAGATTAATTCTAAATGCAGAGCACTTTTGTGGTTGGGCAAGGAACATGGTTCTAAAGCTCTGGTATCCTGGGATATTGTTTGTAGGCCTAAACGGGAGGGAGAGCTAGGTGTAATAGATCTCCTCTCCTAGAATAAGGCCGTTGAGGGCAAGAAAATTTTTGACTTGGTAACTGCTAAGAATTCACTATGGGCTATCTGGATTACTTCTCAAAAGTTAAAATGACTCAAGTTTTTGGGTATTACTAAACCCCTGGACTGTAGTTGGGTTTGGGGACACCTTCTTCAACTCCGGAAGGATTTCATACAAAGTTATAAATATTCCTTAGGTGATGGAAAGGAGTTCTCTTTCTATTTTGACCCTTGGTTTCATGATAATTTTGTTTTGAATGGTTTCCCTCTGCTTAGCATAATGGATTCTAATATACAAAGGGATGCTACAGTTGTGGATGTAAAGAGACATAATTGTTGGTTATTGCCTGACCCTTTGAATGATGAGACTGCTACTGCATGGCGTGAAATTTCTCTGATTAATTTCAATGCAAGCAGCCTTGACAAAATATCCTATAAGCATACCCCTCATGGTTTGTATTCTGTTAAAGTGCATGGAACTTATTGAGGCCTAAACATCCAACTGTCCCATTGTATAAGCTTGTGTGGGGCTCTGATTATATGCTTAAATTCAGTTTTATTACCTGGCTTGCTTGCATAACAGATTAGCAACTAAAGCACGATTATTTCATTGGGGAATGGTTTCTGATGATGCCTGTATATTTTGTTCTAATGCCCCTGAAACCACTGGTCATCTATACTTTGAATGCTCCTTTATCTCTTATGTTGGAGAAGTTTGTTGAATTGTTGCAGGATCCAACATAATATCTTTACTTGGAGGCAGGAAGTAAGCTGATTTTTCGGCAAAGCAAGAGGCCAATCGAGAACTAGTAGAAGCAGAAGAATTTTGTTTACTGCCATGATCTACTAGACGTGAAGGTTAAGGAATGATGTTGTTTTTCACCATAAACAACCTACCAGTTCTAGTTTGTATCGCAGAGTTAGAGAAAGTTTATCTCTTAAGTTTCCAGATTAGCTTTGTCTTGAGTTGTTGTTTGTTGTCTTTTAGCTTGGTATTATTTGATTACAAATTGTTTTGCTATTGTTAGTTTTCTGTCGATGATGCCTCTATCTCTCTATTCAAATGTAAGTTAAAACTCGGTAAGAGTGCTATTAGGAAGATTACTTACCATTAGCCTTGTACATTCTTGTATATTCTGATTTATGGCAATATAATTCTTTGATTATATATATATATATATATGAAGACTTCTCTGGATATGTCAATAGATCCAAAACTATATTATCACGTACGATTCCGACCGTATCTCTCCATGTATCTATTACTTCAAAAAAATATATTATAGTACGCAATTCTTTTAATATTTTCGTATGTGTACAGTTTCATCAACTATGCCTTGTTAACAATATAGATAACTTTTCCGAGCCATGCACGCGTAAAAATTTAAGTTCCGAAACGCAAGTGTAGAAAATTTCATTTAACGTGAGATCATGAATGGATATTAAAAATTTCCAACTAGCCACCTAGTTAAATGTTTAGTTTTTGGTGTAAATTACATGTATTTTTATTAATATGTTTGGAATTTAGTTATATTAAACTCTCTGTCTATATATTTATATAGATAGATAGATAGATAAACAATATTTATTATCTTTCTTTGTAGATGTATTTAAGTGGCATTGAACTTGAAGATTCATCTCATTAAACTAAGTCTGTGTTAACAATTGACCCACAAACATGTGGATTGCTAAATATTTACTTTAGACATTGGATTTCAATGGAAAGCCCTAGGCTATAAATATTAAAGAAATAAGATTCTTAAAAAATATTAACCTTGTTTTCAATTAGTATTTTCCTAGTTGAATTAGTTCGCATCGGATTACTGGAAAAAGAAAGAACACATACTTTGATGATCATCTATTAAAGGTTAAAATGGATGGTAATAAAAAAATAAAAGAAAATTATACGTTCTATCAAAATTATGATTATTTGTAGTCCTACATTCATGAGTGAAAACTAAATGTTTCCTTTATCTTAATCTGTTTTTTTTTTTTATGTTTGTACGATTTTGGTGTTTTGTCAAGCTCTTCTTCAACTGAGGAAATTACGCAGTCCCATCTTGTATATCATTTTAATTTCAATTTTACTAAATCGAAAATTTTTTAGGCATGTTAACACCTCAGCTGAAGACATTGTGTTTCGATGTGTTATGCATTCTGTTTATCTTTTAAAGTGTAAGCATAGAAATTGTTGTTACTCAAGCTATAATGTGTAAAGATTTTCTGACACTATTTTCTCTTGAACTCTGTTAATGTTGGAGTGATTTTTTTGATAAAAATTGAAGTTAAACCTTAAAAGAATCAATTCAAGTTAAGGAGGGACGGATTTGTGAAGGAAAATAAGCTACTTGATGGACACGGACAGATACACGGGCGTGGCACTATCCGTGTGCAACACTGGAGACAGATTGGACACGAGTTGGGTGGCCACAGCCATGGCCCTGCTCGTGGTGCACCGGTACACGTTTTTTTGAGACACGGACGCATATTTTTTGCCGTGTCTTGACTGGTTTCGACAATGTCTTACTTCTCTTGCCTGTGTCTTGAGTTTATGACTGGTTTAGGGTTGATTTTAGGGTTTTTCTTATCTATTTTGGCTTGTATTCCTTGTAAACTATAAATATGTGGGTTGATAACAATCTTGAAAGCTTTTGAACATCGTTATTAGCCGTTGTACTTGGTTTTGACTCTAAATAGTAGAATTATTAGTGTTCTGCCTGTGGACGTAAATCGAATTAATTGAACCACGTAAATTTTGTGTTCTTGTATAATTGTTCTTTGTTATTTCGCATTCTTTTATCGCTGATTTTTTCCTAACAAACTCAAATTTAAGTTTTACAAGTTTTCCCTCACTCTCGTACAAATTTTAAGGTTTTTCATGTTCTCTGCCAATTCACTGTTCATGGATTACTTATATATCAAAAAAAATTGGCACAAAAGAGATTATATTCTCAATTATGGAACTGCCCATACTAAAAATTCACGAATACCCCAGTGTTTATTAGGTTTTTTTCTCTGTTTCCCACTCAGTTCTTTAATGGTGGATTTGTGAGGTGAGTGAGAAAGAGTGGTGACACGGCGACGAACAAAAGAGAGAGCAACGACACGATTACGAGAGAGATGGTTGTCTTTGTTAAACAGCCATACGTTGTTGTTGTCAGTCAGTAAGTCGTCAGCGAGAAGTAGTGTCAGCGCCATTGCCGCCACCAGATTTGAAACTCTTATATTTTTTCAATGCTTTTGATTAAATTTAATTCAATTTTAATTATTTGACTTAAAAGACAAAAATACTAGAATTGCTTTTGGTGTTTGTTAACAGGAGTTACACTATCTTTGTTCGGATTGAGTTTAGTATTACCTTATTCCAAGATAAGAATATTCGTATTCAGATTAGTGTAATGGCCAACAATATGCAATGTGTCCTGTGCCTAGTTTTTCGATGGAAAATCAAAATAATGACTGTGGAAAGTGCAAGGATATAAAAAAAAGATAAATTTTGATTTACTTATCTATACGTACACATTTATATTTGGCCATGTACTCATTATATATTTGTCTGTACATTTTTTGTAAATACATTTTTAAATGACATTTCTATAATATCTAAAGTTGTACATATTATGTAAACACTCTACAATGTTTTTTTCCCAAATAACAAAAAAAATTAAAAATGGTTTTGCACATCGTGTAAACGTACTTGTCTAGTTTTTTGGTCTTGTATTTATTTTGTGTACGTTTTGTATGCAGTTTTTTTGTTGTACACATTTTGTGAATGTTTTGTACTCGTCTTGCATACAAATTATAAAAAATAATAAAAAATTAATTTTTTGTGTGTACTCAAAGTATGATCAATTTTATAACACATGTTCAAACCGTAGCCAATTTTTTAACACATAATCAAAAAATGTTCAATTTTTGAAATTACTTTTCAGGATTTTTCCATTTCTGAATTCTTTTCGTGTTTTTGCATTTTTTAAATCTACATTCTTTTGTAGGGGTTTTTCCTTTTTAATTCCCACCAGAGAGCCCGCTAAAAGCTAGGGCCTTTTTGATATCCGAAAGTTTTAGACTGTTATTAATAAGTTGACAAGATGGACCTATTATACATATCACCTAATCTCCATGCCCAATTACAACTAGGAGTGTCAAAATAACACGATTTACATAACATATAAAATTAGTGGATTAAAGTTGGGCTTAAACTTATTCGTGTTATAAACATGTCAACTTGTTTATGACACAAACTAAACAGGTAGTGCCGCGGGTAGTATCTCATTGAGTCGCAAACCCGTTTAATATAATATATGTAATTAAATTATGCAAAATATGAGATTAAATTATGCAAAATATATATGAACTTTGTATTTTTGGATTTTTATTTACATATGAACTTTGAACATTTTATTTGGATTTTTATGTTAATTTTGATTTTTTTAATTTGAATTATGTTGGAATGTTGAATAGGTTAAATGGATCATAACCGGGTTAAATGAGTCATAAATGCAATGGGTAAAACGGGTTGTGTGTAATTGTTTTATGGGTTAAGTGGGTTAAACAGATTGGCTGGTCGTGTTAAATTTTAATAAAAAACACGACCCATTTAATTAAACAGGGTACTCGTGTTGTGTTTGTCAATCCGTTTAATAATCGTATCGTGTTATGTCAACCCGTTCAATAAATGGGTCGTGTTCGTGTTGACCTTAATTGTGTCACCAGAGTGGGTCGACACGACACGAACATGACCCGCCAACCTGTAATACCCTGTCCATTCCGATCAATTCTCTGTAGCATTACAACCAAATTACAATAAGATCCTTAGTGGAACGTCATTCGATTGCGAATGATCTTAGTTCAATCTCAATTTGAACCTCAAATGATTTAAGTGGAGTTTGAGTGTTTGGAGATGTTCGAGAATGTTTAAGGGTGTTATCCATAAAAGTTTGGGTGTGGTTAAGTCCCGGGAGTGATGTGATTCATGATTTGAAGTTAAGAACACATTTGAGGAGTGATTTTGTGCGCGTAGTGCTTGCTAGAGGCCATCTACGTGCACAGGAGGAGTATCTACGCATACTGTGGGTGATTCAAGTTAATTTAAGGGAGGTGTAAGCCATCTACGTGCCTTGTAGGAGGAGCCACATACGTAGATCATGATATGGGAATGATACGTGAGCTGTTCATGCCAACTACATACATTGCGAAGAGTGCAACACACGTATAGCAGCACAACGTATGTCAAGCTTGGCACAATGTACGTTGATCATGAATTCTGGAAATACAAAATTTCTGGATGAAATTCTGACCTCGTCTACGTGCATAGTATATTGTGCAACATACGTAGAAGGGTGACAACGTACGTTGTTATAGAACATAACGTACGTTCGCTTTGAAATTCAGTGAAATGGTTCTTTGTAATCTGTCTGTCTATATAAGTACCTCTTACCTGACCTTTGTCTGTCACTCTTCATTTTCACTCTCTCTCACTCTCAGATCATTTCTCTGACTTCGTCCTTGCTCTCCCAAGGTTCCTAAACATCTCAGGAGGTAAGATTACCGCTTTAATCTCTTCCTTTCACTCGTTTCATGCTCCTAATTTCAACATCTCGTTTGGGTCCGGTTTGACCTAGGTTTTTGGATTTGAGTGATTTTGTCAAAAAGAAAGTTATAAGGTGTTAGATCCTGATAGATCGAAGTTAGAAACACTTAGCTCTAGTGTTATTTGTAGAGATTTGAGATTGTTCATAAATGGTTCAGTTGGTGACGGTTTGGCAAAGTTGAGTTCGATTTGTTGCTTTATGTTGAAATGAGAGTTCAATAATGGTTGATTATAGTTGTTAGAGGTCTGAAATATAAGTATTTAACTTCGGTATTGGAAATTTTTGAGTGTGAACGAAATGAGTTTGTTCTTGAGTTAGGGTTTGGGGTTTTCATGATTTCCTTCATAAATCTGAAGTTGTTTTTGATATATCTTGGTAGATTGGAGTTGAAAATACATAGATTTGAGTTGGGTGTTATGAATTGATGATTCATTTCTTTGTGTTAAGGAAATTCAAATTTTTGGAGAAAAATTCGTGATGATTGCTAGTTTGTTTGGTGAAACCAACTGTAGATTTGAGTTTCTAAGGTTGATTAGAGTTGATTTGTGTGGCTGGAAACATTAGGTATGATCGGTATGGATTTTTGGTGTTTTGAGGGTATGGTTCCGTCACAAGAGCGATAGGTCGTCGTTGAAGTAGGAGTTTTGATAATGGAACAGGATGGGTCATGCATTGCATTGCATTCATATTCTGTATGTGCCACAATACAGTGTTTGACTCCTTTGTAATATGTCTCCGTTCTCAGTTCTGTTCTGTTTCCGAGGCGACCAATCCTTCACCGGTGGATTGCTACTGGATTATTAGCTCGGTGTCCAGGTGAGTGGATTGCAGCTTCATACACATAGGTTGTGTCTCCTAAAATTATATATTTTGATGTGTCTGGACTTAGTATGTAATCTGGTATAATTAAAGGATAGGAATCCTAAAATCTGGTATGTGTGAAAGCCTCTGTTGTGGAAAATGAATTTTTCCAAGAACTTTTGAAAGTTTTGAAAATAAATATTATGGTTTAATATTTATTTTAATTTTTTGAATAAATCTTCTGTTATGGATTTTAGTAATATTATATAGAAAATATTCTTTTTAAATATAATAATATTTTCTAAAATAGATATTTTGTTCTGGAACAAATGTTTTGATTTGAAAAGAATAAATATATTTTGGTGCTTGAAATATTTTTTGAAAAAATATCTGTAAATGGATTTTTGTATTTAGTTATGTTTTCGGTAAAAACATAACGATATGAGACACCTAGCTACGAGGTACATAACCTTTGGTATCCAATGCTTTGTCAAGACTCTAGTTACCAGGGTAAAAGGGTGACCGTATATCCGGCCAGATACATGTTATATTTAGACTAGTGGTGGAGCCCACTTTGTATATCTGTCTGTATTCTGATCTAGTCTCATTGAGTTGTATTTTTCTGTCTGAAAATGTTCTAGTCTAAAAATATTCTGAAAATCTCTGTCTAAAAATATTTTGAAAATATTTTGTCCAAAAATAATTTGGAGACTTCAGTCTGAAAATGCTTTGAAAAATACTTTGTCTGAAAAATATTTTGGAAGTTTTTTGTCTGAAGCTAGTTTGGAAAAATAAATACAAGTTTTGATAAATATTTTGAAAGAAAATATTTTGACTATTTCATACTTTGAAAACTAAATATATTATTTGAAAAAAAAATATATTTTTAACAATATGTATATCTGTCTGTTGGTTGCTTTGTATGTGAAAAATTTCGAAATGATTTTTGGAAAATAGTATTAGTCAATATATAGTGTGTATACGTATATACACTTATTATCTGCATGTGGTATATTTTGAAATGGTTTTCAAAACAGTCTTTGTAATGCATGCATGAGGTGGTCTGGATTTGACCCCTTTTATTTTCTTTGTTCTCTCTATACTTCATTTTTCAGGTATTTTGTAGCGGTTGTTGATCTTCCGCTCTCAGTGAGGTGTTGTCAGCAGTGAATGCCTTATTGTCAGGGCTCGGCTTTTAGTTCTGTTAGATGCTCCACATACCGAGTAGTGGGTTAGGGTCTGTATTTGAATTTAAAATGGTTAAACTGTTTTAAATCATATTTATTTATTTAATAATTTTATTATTAATAATATTTGAGAATATCATTTCAAAAACTTATTTTTGTTAAATGGTTTTAATTTGGCTAATTAAACTAAATTTGAATATTAGTTATGTACTATGAGGCTTGTGCGGGATGTATCGGGCTTCCATAGACAGTTCGCCTCGTACGCCGGTCACAACCCTACTTTGGGTCATGGCATAACCCGTTTTGACCCCCCTAATCATAACTATCTTTGGAATGAGATGTAAGGTGCATACGGTTCGGTTCGATTTTGTGGACAAACTGTAATATTCCGCCCATTTTGGTTAGGATTCTTGTAGCTTTCTAACCAAGTCCAATTTGATCTTGAGGATAATCGAACGTATTTGTCGAGGATTAGGTGTTATCGAACCTTGAGGGAGGTCCGATGGACGTTGGAAAGCTTGAAATGTCGAGTATGTAATTGGAGAGTGAACAACATGCGTTAAATTTAAGTACAATGTACGTTGTCGAGTGAGAAAGATGTGCGTTATCTGGAAAAACAACATAACGTACATTGTATAAGTTCAACATATGTTATCTGGGGTGCGAGGATGATCAACATACGTTGGTATGGAACGACGTATGTTGAGTTGTGTTTCTTCGAATCTGTGGCTACTGGATGCATCACAACATGTGTTGCGATGTACAACGTACGTTGTGCATGACCATAACGTGCGTTGATCTCGAGTATAACATATGTTGCCTTTGAAATGGTCAAAATGGTGTGTTTTGATCTGCAGCTCTTAAAACTCCCAAAACCCGACCCTCTTCGTCATTTTCTCTCCATTTCTCAATCAAATCTCTCTCAACTCATCTGAAATTCTTCCATATTGCTCTCCCAACGTTCCTAATCAATTTCTGAGATAAGATCGACATCATTTCTTCATTTTTAACTCATTTTCGTGGATTGATTAATGAAATGCATTTTTGGCTGAAATCCATCTAGGGTTCAGATTTTCTTGTGATTATGAATTAATGAATGCTAAGGGTTGTTAGATTAGACTATATTGAGATTAAAGGAACACGATTCAAGCCTTGAATCGAAGGATTTGATGACTTTTTGGTTGAACTAGGGTTAGGTTCGATTTTGATGATTTTAGAACGATTTTGAGTTTATTTGTGGAATCTGAGGTTGGATTCATGTTCAGGGGGATCGAATTGAGTCAGGGGGTATGTTCGATTATGTTGGATATCGAGCAGAGCGTAATTTTGGCTTTTTTGCAAATATTTTCTATTGCGAACAGATTTTTGTTGTTTTTGCAAACACTTTCTGTCACTAACAGATTTGTAATTTTTAGAAAATTGAGGTATAGACTTGTAATTTCTGAAACATAGGGACTGACTTGTAATTTTACAAGTTAGGGACTAGTTCGCGATTTTTTAGAGTTCGAGAATGAATTTGAAAATTCTGACTTATGGAGAATTAATTGGTAATCCCAACAAACCTCGAGGACTATTTTGCAAATTGTCAAGTCTCGGAAACTAAAATGTAATTTTATATTAATTGGTAACCAAACTGTAATTTTACGTAGATTTTGAATTTTGAATCAAAAGTGATAGATTAATTTTCGGATTATATTTTGAGTAACTTTGAGGGTCTACATTTACATTTGCATATCATGTATTTGGTATTGTCATAATACCACATCTTGACATTGTGTTGTTTGTATGTATACAACTTTTTGTTCCTGCTAGCGAGAACAACCACCGACTAGTGGGCCTTGACTGGTGTTTCTGCTTGGATCTCCAGGTGAGTGAATAGCAGTTTCAGACACATAAAATGTGTCTCGAAACTTCTATTACTGATTTTTGATATGCTGAATATACTTTTGAAAATGGACTAATCTGAGGATTGGTTAAGTAATAAACTGATTATGTGATTTAATAATCAGTACTTGTTTTGAAATTGATATATATGTATTATATATCTTTTCTCTGATTTTGATGATGTATTACATGCCTTTGGTCTTATACTATATGATAGTATGATTTGGTTTTTGATACGGGGACACTTGTGCTACGAGGTACGTAGCATGTGGTATGCCAATGATTGATATAGCCCAACTACTAGGGTTTCCCTGATCCGACACATGATTTGATATTGATAGAGGCATGTCCTCGTCACATTTATTGGTTGGTCCACATATCTCTTGATTAGTGGCAGAGTCCACATCATGCTTGTTTTAGTCCCCTATCTACGATATATGTTTTGACATGAACATGTTGATTTGGAAATCTGAAATGGTTTTTATTACGTCTACGTGCATGTTAGTTGTTTTGTTTGCGAACATCTTCGAAATGATTTTTCGAAAGACTATTACCTATATAGCGTATATATTTATATACGTATTTGTATTGCATGTGGTATTTACAAACTATTTTCAAAACAGTCTTTGTGAGGCATGTATGAGGCGTTCTGGAGTGTTATTTCTCACAAGGTTTGACCCCCATTTTATTTCTGTCTACGGTTGATTCTATCTTCTATGTGCACCGATTTTGGCTTCAACAACCCTTTCGCATCTCGGACACCTATGATGAGTCTTTTAGTTAGTGACGCCCTCTTGTTTGAGCTCTTTGTTTTGTTGATTAGAGCTCCGCACTAGAATGCTAATGAGTTATTGGGTTGTCTATTATACTCTAATGTATTTTTATTGGTTTTTACCTACGTATATTATTTTGATATGTTTATGAGTATCTTTATATATATATATAGATTTATTTATAAATCTGTTTTAAGTTTTGTATGTTTTAAATACGCAATATTTTTCCAAAATATTTTGGAAATTAAATGTTTGGGTAGTTAAATGTTTGGGTAACAACACTGATCTTTGAGGCTTGTGCGAGATGAACCGGACTCTTATAGACCGTTCGCCTCGTACGCCGGTCATGATTCCGAAAACGGGTCGTGACACAAACCATCAATCAAACTGAATGACTTGGTTTTACTCTTTGGTCATCTATAGTCAAACCGCTGATTTCAACTTTTTGTTCGGTTCAATTGATTTTTGGTTCGGTTCGGATTGGTCAGTTTAATTAGTTTAAAATATACGTAAAACTAGAGTTGATAAATTGTTTGGTTGGTTTGTTTTAGGTTCGGTTTGCTTGGTTTTGTATAGGTTTTGAATAGATGTATATGTAAAAACCAACGTAGTGGTATAAAAAAGGTTCAGTTCGTTTCGATTCGGTTTTTGAATAGATAAAACGGCAACCAAACCGAACCTTTTGGTTTTTGTAGTTCCTCATCTACATTCACCAGTTGGTTTCGGTTTCATTGTCGATTCAGTTTAAAAGATTCGATTCGGATGGTTTTTTCAATTCAGTCGTTTTTTTATTCACCCCTAGATGCAACTAAACAATGGACCGACATTGTTGGAACTATGTCGAGCCCCGACAGCCCAGTTTCCCAATTTTATATATATATATATATATATATATATATATATATCTCCTGGCACCCGTTGTTGATAATCAAATCGTTGATTTCTTAACCAACAAGCTGATTTTAGTTCATTGGTAATCAAGCTAGTCCTGAGTGAATTATATTTGAATAATAGGAGTCTAAAGTGATAGGTTATGATACAACAAACCACCTGTAAATAGTTGAAATTGGAGTCTAAATCCAAAAGAAAAAACACACTTATTCCAATTGTTAATAGCACAATTCTTGTTAATAGTGTAATTGTCAGTGAATTTAGATGTTTTTATTTAAGAAATCACAATTAAAGTTACTTTTCTCTTCTTTTCTATTTGATACGTTTTTTTATGACATAGACTAATTTAGAACTTTTCACGAATGGGTGTAATTTGTTTTTTTTTGGACTGCAGAGTAGCATACTACACAGAAAGAACTTCTAGGAATATGAAGCAGAAATCTATCCATCTTAGTATGATAGTATTCACAATTCTCATGATAACATAAATGTTGCCTTCTAATGTTGAACGATTATCAAATTGCCGGAAAAAAAATGCAGATTGAATGAGTAAAGTGATTAATCATCTTGGCAACATACAAGGAACAATCCAAGTAAAGAAACTCATTCATTGAATTCTAGAAACATACCTTACAGGCTGGAGTTCTAAATTAGCTTTGCCCAATTTGTAGGAGATGATGATGATGCAAAACAGTGACACCATGGTTTAGATTTCAGCAACAACCTGTGAACATGAACGTGTTTTCTGAAGTGAGAGGCCAATACCCAAGGCCATCTCTGAGTTGCACTATTTATAGGAAACAAGAATCATTGATACTGGAGCAACTTCAGTGCTAAGAGGCTGAGAGTTTGATTTCTGAAGTAAAAGACAATTAAAATGATTTATCAAAAAAGGAAAACAAGAATCGAAATAATTATGTATACAAAGATCAAGATCGTACAAGCTCACATGGGTGGTTTTGGGATTTAGATGAAATGAGCTGCAGACTAAATTATAAAGAAATAGCGTTCATTGTTGTGATCTCTGAACTTATGTAAGGTCTGATTGGTGCTAACTTGAAGGACTAATGTCGTGGTCACATCAAAACTTGCAATTGCTTAAGATGGGATTAGGTTACAGAAATATCATGTAACAGATAAATGTGAGCTAGCACTTCACATTCTTTGCTGGGAACTATTTTTATCATGCACTTGGACATTACCATATACTTCTGATGGCCCACGTGAGATCCAAGTCTGAATACAAAGATTTACGGTTTCTACTATGTTTTGTTTTCTCTCTTTTTATCTCATCAACTCAGGTTCGAGTCATCCATGTAGACAACAAAGTTATCTCTATGAGTTTTAAAACTTCTCAATACTCCAAACTTGAACTCAAAACTCTACTTAAGGAGTTTGAACCAGTTCACTTAAATAGTTTAATTCAATATATTTGAATATATTACATCTTAAGTTATTAATACAAGACCAAAAGTTGAAGAGCCTGTTTAAGAAAATATCTACAATAGTGCTCTTCTAAAGAGACAACTACTCTTAGACTTAAAGTTGAATTGCATCTACTGCAATCCATGGCGTGACTCTCTCATATGGTTGCTAGATAGAAGACAACAATTTACGATCTGATTAGTGGGAATCATACGTTCCTTCCTGCTGCCAACCTAAACATTGAAAATGTTGACAGAGAAATCATTATACATATAACAAAATCTGACTTGACACACTTTCATCTCATTATTTTACTATGATACAGTTGAAACCTTCGAAAGAATCTTTGACTTCGTCCTCCATAGTACCGATATAGCAATAAATAAAACAAACAGAAGCGCCTGCATTTTTCAAACATCCTTGTTTTTCAATTGAAACAGAGCTGAAACAGAACACATCCACATGTAATAACAACAAAAGGCCAATAATGAAGTCAATGGTTAAGTGTAGTTGACTGTTGACTAGTCTATCAGAAAATATTATTTAGGATTCAACATGCACATCTGAATCATGTAAATCACAGCCTAGCTTCCACCACATTACAGAAAAATATCAAGCAAATGGGAAAACCAAGTTCATGAACGTCAAGAATGGAGAAGGGGTGGTGATGTATAAAAGAAAAGAGATGGACCTCAACTAACCTCTTCTTGTTTCGTACCTCTACTTGCATTTCCTTTCAATTACAATAGTTCTATATGGAAAAATGTGTTTTAACTAAGAAAAAAAATATTTTAAATAGATATAAATTATAAAATTATCTCTGTCAATTTATTAAAATACACTTAAAAATAATGACAGTTTCGTAATCAGTATCAATTATTTCTCATTCTATATTTACAACCGAAGGGAGTGTTCGCCTTGGGCTTAGCCGCAAGGCAAGGACCCCTAGGAGCAAAAGCGCACTGCGACTCGGGCCATTTTAAAGTGGGAAAATAGAGATAAATATATTTATGACGGGAGAATGAAAGTTGAAATCAATTATAAACTTCAGTTTATTCATGTCCGTAGCTTTCCTTACAATTTTTTTTTTCTTCCAATTTACAATAATTATATTCTTATACTTCATTAACGATTCTATAAATACAACGGGCAAGAGCCTGCGCCGGACGACTACAAGAGCATAACTCAATATATGTGAAGAGCTTATTTTTCAGCTCGACAACAAGTGTTTAGAACTTGTAGAGCATATTAGAAGAATGGAGTAGTTGATAGCACAGCTAAAAACCGCCAGGTCTCAAAATAAATGAAACTAAATTATCTTATTCTTTTGTAATTAACTTAGCTTTACTATTGATTCAAACGAAAAAAAAAACTCAATTGTTGCTTAAAAATGTATTAATGACTGAAATTTGTTCCAATGTGTTGGATTTATGACTTAAAAGCCTCCTGAGTGGTCTGGTTCCGATTTAACCACTTCAATGAATTAGAACCGTCAGTTCATGAATAAGAACCGACGATTTCGAACCATGTCCACGTCTAAATTTATTCACTGCTAATGCATTCAACCATTAATTTACTGCTGATGTAAAGCCTACTACAAAATAGATGGAAAAAGTCATGATGTAAATGCTTCTCATAAATTCAAAATCATATTTACTGCTGAGCAATCTCGAAAATAATTTTTGGATTCAAGAGATATAAGAACTAAAATTTTTGAAATCATTAAATTTAAATTCAATCAGCCAAGTAATGAGTAACATACCATTTAATGAGCTTGGCAAGGCCTGATTTTGCTAATGGACGCAGCATGCTCCACTTCTTCACTTACCTATCTCAAATTGGATATCGTTTAAATCAATATTCACCAAGATTTAACCAAACATAAAACGTATAACAGTGATTTAAAAAAAATCAAAAAGATTCTAGAACCAAAATCTAAAATTTTTCATATATATACTTATAAAAAAAATTCATATATAAAGATGGGAAATATTTAAATAATTTTTTAATTCATGAGACGAATTAGGAAGTAAAATTTCTAGAACCAAAAACGACCTTTCTGTAAACGATTCAAAACATAGCAACATAAAAAGATTAGTTTACCTGTTTTGGCTCTCTAATCCTTTAATTTCTCCTCTCTTATTGCTGCCTTTTTGTTCTATTGGAGTGCTCTTGATTTTGTTTTATGGGATGGAGGTTTCTAATTGATAATTTGGTTGGCAAGTACTTGATAATAGGCTTGGATTTTTGTGAATAGTGATAGTGTATCATGGCATCCTGAGACTTCCCAGGACCCAAATTGGATCCCATTTTTACAGATTTTCTTGGTGGAAAAATCAATCCATGAAACTCCACTCATTTGGACGGTTGTGATTTCTAGTCTCCGATGGGATAATTGCTTTATTGACTACAATGTTTGAAGCTGGTTTCTAAATCATGTACCAGAATTTATACACTTTTTCCAGGGCTTAATACATCGGAAACCCCTTGAACTTGTTTTGATTTTCTTCTTCCCCCCTCAGCTTTGATGGGTAATTCAACTTGTGTAAAGTGTAATTTTTAAGGACAAATATAGGTTCCTTATAAGTTTGGTCTAGTTCTGATTTGTTTCGTTATGGGGTGTCTAGGATTCTGCTTCTGATTGTATAGGTGGTGATAGTACTGTTCATAGGTCTTGAAGATTATCGAATTGAACCGAATATTCAGACCGAAAAGAACTAGAATAAAAAAAAAACCGTTGACTTTTCGTTTTTTTTGAACTGAACCTTCTCGAAATTTTTATTTAGGATGATTTGGAATCTTAAGTAATACTTGTACCCAAAGCCATCTCTAACCGAATAACCAAAACTAGTATTTTTTATGATTAAAAACCTCATACTTTAAACTTAACTTATATCAATTTGATAATAGCATCATACAACATATCTCATATACTAATCTACTAAATTAGTTCGATTAAACTACTTGTAACTAATTTACTATTTGTAGTTTAATTTTAACAACTTAATAAGTTTAACTAAACCAAGTAAGTGTTATTATTTTTCAAAACGATGTAATTATAATACATTATTAGTAGACCTATTTTTTTATTCTCGTTTTATATGATTAAAAATCTCATACGTTATACTTATATTAATTTGATAATAGCATTATACAACATGTTTCATATGCTAATCTACTAAATTAGTTCGTTTAGACTACTTGAAACTTATTACTACTTGTAATATAACTTTAACAACTTAATAAGTTCAAATAAACTAAGTAAATTAAGGGGGTGTTTGGTTCAAAAATAAATTGGAATCAGAATTAGATTTGGAATCAATTATATAGGGAATCACAATGATATGAATCGAAATCAAATTGATTATTGTCGTAACTATTCAGTTTAATGCAGAATCAGAATTTGTTCATATATTATCTGTTTTGTTTTATTGCTGCAGAATTGGAATCAATGATAACATATATATATATATATAATAAAATAAAAATTCTATAAATAACTATATAATAAAAATTAAATAAAATTAATTATATAACAATAATTAATTATATAATAATTATAAAATAAAAAAATAATTATTATTATATAAAATAAAAAATATTCTACTATCATTATATAATTAAAAATAATTATATAAAAATTAATCATATAATAATTATAACTAATTATATAATAATTATAAAATAAACAATTAATAATAATTATATAAAAAATATAAAAAATAAATAAATTAATTTAAATTAATTATTTGTTAATAATTATTTTTTAAAATAACTCATTTCGATCTCCATAGATGACAAAGATGAAAGATGATAGAAAATAAAATATATGATAAAAAACATATACTTTTAAAATTGATTATAGAATAATAGTAATCTAATTAATAAGAGATCCACTGTTAATCAGATTACAGAACTAAGAGGTAATTTCATTCTCTTAGTAGGATGAGAATGAGAATGACGTTTTAGTAAATCAAACACAAACAATCGGAATCGATCTGATTCCCATTCTCCATTCCCACTCAAAATTTGTGAACCAAATGATCCCTTAGTTTGTTTAAGTTGAATTTCTGTAAAGAGAATCTCTGATATCCAAACCGTCTTGGTACGGTTTTCATCTCAAAAATCTCCGAATTTCCATCCCGAATCATCTCGAATTTTGAGGACAAAACAGGACGGAGATTTTAGTTCATTGGAACGGAACTAGATCTAGCAAAATAAGAATCTCCGAAATTCGAGACGAGATTGGAGATTTTCGAATCTCTTAACCGCCCTAAAACGTGAACACTCCTAGTTGGTGAGGATATTGAAGGCTTGTCCAAAAACTCACCAAAAAATCTGTTTTTTTCAAGCCGTTAAATCTGCAAATTCTTCAAATTACCAATTTTCATGGACCTTCAATGCAGTTGTTATTAGAAATCGTCAACCACCGGAATTTCAAGTGTACCTTTTGAACACCAGAAGTTACATTGGAAAACAAATTGTCGTCCAACTCAACTATAGTCACTTGTGGCAAGTTAAAGATTCCAACAGGAATTGCTCTGATTTTCGTCAAGGGCTTGCACTGACCAAGCTCTTCAGGGAGTGGTCTGGTGAAGAAATTATTCATGAGAAGTAGAGTCTTCAATCTCACACTTGTGCACAAATCTGGAAGAATCAAACCGGTAAGATGATTATACAAAACAAGTATGAATAGCCTCCCACGTCGACCCAGATTCTGAGGAAGCAACAATGTGAAGTTGTTTCCCCAAACCTGAAGCACTTCAAGGTTCGACAAATTCCCAATGGTCTTAGGAATTTTACCAACAAGTTTGTCCTTCAACAAATTAAGTAAAGCAATGTTACACAACTCCGGAAATATTTCCGGTTAGTTCGTTAACCAAACAACCATTGTCAAAATAATTTATCAAATATATTTTAATCGCATCTCTTCAGGGATGAGAGTTCAACAACAATAATGAAATAAAAACAATAAAGTTTATGTTTACTATAGATTTTAAATAATTAATGATGTAAGTTAAATTCATTTTTTTAAACATGATTTAATAAAATTCTTAAAATTTAAAACAAAAATACTGTTAATACATTTAAAGAAAAAGAAATGAAATGAAAAGGCTACGGCATTGAATTGAATTCAGCAAGCTGCATATAGCGTAATTAAAAGCAACCAGATCAGAACCTGCCAATATAAACGTTGTCTGAAGAGAGAAAGAATCTCCCATGTTCATTTTTCTTCTCTTTCTCTTTAAAGGAAAAACAGATCTGAGACATCCTGTTTGTGACTCATCTGATCTCATGGATATCTCTTGGTTGCACTCTTAGAATACGAGAATGAGGTTCAAGAACTGAACTACAATATGCATACGAGGAACACAATAAGGTCTGGGTGTAGTGGGAGATCATAAATGAATTCCAGAATATATTCATCTTGATCTCTCAGTTAGATCATAGTCTGATTGGTCCAACCGTAAAAGAATATATTGGCTATCGATAGACTTGCCTTTCAGAGCATTAGCTATTGGCATGCTCCTACACGAATGAACAAAAATAAAATTAACTGTTTAAGAAACAAAACAAAGCATGATTCCATTGACTTCTGATCATTTAGGGTTCTTATTTTGGGGTACCTATCTCTCTTCGAAAAACAAGATGTGCAAGCAACCGATAAATTTTACAAGCAGAATCTAAATAACATACTTTGACTTGCTGAAGATATAGGAGATGCTTACTGTAACCACATGCAAAGGAAAAAGCTCGGTATTCCCAGACTTTGTGAGTTGTTCCCAATATCTTCATATGTTGGTTCCGCTAAAAGCTCTTCTGCTCTTGTAAAAACGCAAAATGCCTGCAATGGAATGCATTACTTTGTTAACAAACTACAGAACCAATTACTAACACAAAATGCAAGCAGCTATACATGCAAACTATCCTTCATCCATCATCCTATTCCAGCACTGAAAATCCAAATCCTTCAAGCTTAAACAGCAGCTATTACTAACATTCTTATTGCCTGAATTGAGTTTTAGTATCAAAGTCATTAAAAAGAATCACTTCCTTCTCTTTTCTTTTTTACTTCTTGTGTGGTTCTCAGGACAAAAAATCGACCAATAGATTTTAAATTGTTTCATGCTACTTTCAGAGTATAATAGCTGCATCAGCTACATATTGATCCAACAGCAACAGCTCTTTTGCTACACATTTTGCCAAAAGAACCAAACGGTCTGGTTTGCCCACAGAAACCTCAAATTCAAAGACTGACCATTAAAAGTAATAAACAATCTAACTAAACGAAATTCGGTTGCCTGGCTATATAATTCACTAGCTTACTAAAGCTTTTCATGCAGCTCAATTTTAGTCAAATAAAATGATCACAGTACCAATTACACAATATTTTTCAGTCAGTGAAAACAACATCAACATCACAAAATAGGATATGAACTCATAATCAATTGCTCATAAAGACTTCAATACTATTTCACTCTGGGACCAAACTGCAAATGAAAAAACCTATCAGAACACAACAACGCTCAGAAAACCTTTTTTTCCTCTTTTCAAACATCCAACCATTTTAAACAACTTAACTTGTCTGCTTCTACTTTTCCGTCATGAAATTACCAAATTTAGCAGTATCTACACACTTCTGCAATCTACCACTCAGTTTACCACAAACAATCAACCAAAAATCTAGTCATAACTTCAAACAAACAAAATTACATCAATGCAATTCACATTCACTAGAATCACTACCAAGATAACCAAAACACCATCAATAACCAAAATAAAAAATATTACCCGAAGTCATGAAGATTGAAGCAGCTCTCCCACAACTCCTCCCTGCCATTACCCCTCTCCATTCGCACTCTCGAAATCCCTAATCTCAACGCTCCCAATCCTCTCACTCTCATCCAAAACAGACCAATTCGGAGACTTCACTGCACGAAGCCATTTAAAATCATCCACATTACTCCAATTCCCACTCTCCTCCTCCAAACCAGCCACCTTCAAGTCCTCCTCAATCCCCTCATACCTCAAACAATACGGCGCAAACCTCACCCCGCCACAGTTCTCAATAATCGGCCTACTCCTCACTCTCAGATAAAAATCACACTCGTTCGCACAATGTATCCGCATCTGATGCGAAGCCAGCACAAACACACACTTCTCAACCTCTTCAATCAGCACCGATCCCATCACCGGTCCCACATAAACTCTACAGTTCTTTAATCTATTCATAAACACCGCATTCACACGACTTATCAATTTCACCTCACACGAATCAAGATCCGATAACGTAAATTCTCCTATCAACGAGCCTCTGAAGCTCTTCTTCAAAACCTCGTTTCGCTTGTTTCTAAATCCAGGCGAATCGCGAATTGCGAGAGACGATTTCGATGACCTATCAATTGCAGGAGCCGCGGTTGTTTCGAGGGAGTGTTTGGTTACGGAGGAAGAGGAGGACGACTTGCTCTTGAAGGAGAATTTCTTTTTAGGGATGAGTTGAGAGGAGAGAGTGTCGAGGGAATTTCTGAAGTCGGAGATGGATTTGAGAGAGGCTCGGAGCTCGTAGGACGGGAGCAGGTAGGAGTTTTGCGCGAGTAGTTGA
>CAODLS010436142.1:0-28022 GCA_948243855.1 Flueggea neowawraea | reverse complement strand
AATGTAACATAAAAGACAATATAAAAATTAAATTGAGAAAGAGTACAAGAAATGCTTCTCTGGTGTATGGCGAAGGTGGATGTGGTGGTGGTTTGGCCACGATATCAGACTTGTGCCTTGGTGTATAGTATGGTTGAAGTTTGAAGATGGTGGAAAGCTTGGTTCCTTGTTGATGGTGATGGCGACACAGAGAAGACAAGAGCAAGATGAAGATGTGGTCCCAAAAATCTCAATCTTTAATCAGGGTTGCTGCACATTGGAAGATTTTCACTTATTTACGAAATTGTCACCGCTTATTTAACTAGATTTGACCAAGTGGCTGCATCTTTTTTTCTCAGAATTTACAAGTTTGTCATCCCTTATGTTGCCATGAACCTAGATTTCTTACACACATATTTTACCTATGCAACTTTTTCCACACTTATTTCTTCATCTCTTGCATTGTTAGTCACATCATTTTTCATACCATTAAAATTATTCATACTAAAACACAATCAAACTCAACCAAGTGCGATTAAATCCTCAAAAAACCACAGATTAAATAATGAATGCACAAAATTTGTTGGATCAATAAAACAACAAAATAAAAATGATTAAAATAAAAATGAAAAAAACAAAAAAAATAATAAAAACCTTGGGTTGCCTCTCAAGAAGCGCTTCTTTAACGTCGTCTTAGCTAGACGAACTTGAAAACTTCATCCTGGATCAATATAGAAATGCACCACTTTTTCCCGAATCTCAAAGATTATCTCACTATTTAACACATCAAGTTGTGCACCTGCAGTACTAAGGAATGGTCTTTCCAACAAAATTAGTAATGAATGATGAGAGTCCTTATCATCAATGTCCATAATATAAGAATCAGTGGAAGAAATTAAACTATCAACTTGCACCAAGACATTCTCAACCATTCCTTTTGGGTAAGTGCTAGAATAATTAACTAATAGTATTACACCTCTTGTTTCGCTCATTGATCCCAAACTCAACTGTGTATAATTAAAAAGAAGCATAACACTAATAGAAACACGAAATTCTAACATTGCACTTTTTATATTTGTATTTTCAATGGTGCATGGATTAGTGAACATACCTAGATCTTTCTGGCTAAATAATTCTCACGAACATCCACCAAGTCCTCCCTTGGTACTTTCTTTTTCTTTGTGCAAAATTCTTTAAGAAATTTAACAAATTTAGGCTCATGATCAATTGAATCAAGTGAAAGAATGCTTACCTCAATTTTTGTAAATGTCTCCTTCATGGCTTTCTCATTCTCATCCTTCATGCACTCAACTGACTTTTTAGGGCATATTAGGTCATCCTCACAAACAAACATTGGATCCAAATTTAGAAGTTGAGTTTCTACCTTGTCACTTACATTTATCAGCGTCATATTGCTTTCAGCATGGTCATGCCAAAAGACTGTCGCACCATCAGGCAGTTTCAGTAACTCATTATTCTCCAATGTGACAGCATGGACGTCATAGACTGGATCATTAGTAGTTTCTACAGGAAATTCACATTGATTTTCCAGATTATTAACTACAATGGCTAGTTGTCTAAAGTTATTTGATATATCTTGCAAACTAGCCTCTGTTGTTTTCTGAGATTATTGTAGTAGATCCTCTAATGATTGAATTCTATCTTCAAAGTCAAGTTATGGAGGAGTTACTAATTCAGACTAAAATTGCTGAAAATTTTTGGACTCCCCTCTATTGTTGAAATCTGAATGCTCCCACCATCCTGAGTTGTCAGTTTGTAAATAAGGGTCAACATTATTATAACAACCATAAGAGTCATAAGAAGAATTTGACAATAAGTCATATTGAGGCACGGAGAACATGTCACTTTGATCTCTTGGAGGAATGCGATTTCTGTATGGTTGCACTTGATTCCTGAAATTCATTTGATCCAACCGAGAGATTATATTTGAAAGTGAATATTGAATTTTAAAATATCTTACCTCGTATGGATCTTGGTTGAACCCAAAGTAATGCAAATCACTATCCATGATCAATTTTTTTTTTTCTTTTTTTAGTTGCTAAAGAAAATCAACACAAACAAACAAACAAAAATAACAAATAAATAAACTTTAACATCAATCCCCGACAACGACGCCAATTTGATAGGTTGTCAAACCACCAAAATAATTCCTACTAAAAAATAATAATTCTGTAAATAGCAGTGAGCAAGGTCGAATCCACAGAGATTGATAAAACTTATTTATTCGTCGAAAACAGAGATAAAATAAAGTTGCAAAAATTGGAAGTGAAGCGGAGAATAGAAACCAACGAAATCAGAAATTGCAATAAAGGAAATAATAAAATTGCAGCAGTGAAAATATGAGAAATACAATAAGAATAAATGTCCAACCAAGATACTTCCCAGTTCAATCCAATCAGTTTGTCATACACGCAAAAGATCAATATCAAGCATTCGAATAGATAGAGTTAAAGTTAATGATGACGCATTCAATTAACCCATCTCTTCTTACTTGTTCAATAGTCCTGGTACGATCTGTAAACTATTTTTCTAACCACTAGACAACCCTTGGGATGCCCTGCAGGATTTAATCTATGACAGTAGTAAGAACCAAAGAGACCCTTACCTAGCCAGTGAAACTGAAAACGATGTGATTCATTTAAACCAGATTATTTAGTTTCATAACAATGAACAATGTCCAACACATAAATTCACGTTATTCGTTACCTATATTAGGACTAATGTGACGCACTATCAATCCTAAATAACAATATATTATCTCAATCAATCAACCAACGAACTCTTATCAATCAATCAATCGAAATAATAATAAAGGAATTGTCACACAAACTGAATAAATATTCAAAATACTTAACAACATATAAAAACATAAGTCTCACAACATAATAGGATCGAACCTTGAAAGTACCTTGACTAGAGAATTGTTTATCTACTCATGTGAAGAAGAAACATGAAAAATATAAAAGAAAAGAGTTGAGGGGTGTGCTGCCCCTTAGGGTAATGAAAGGCCTCTCAAATAATAAATTTAACAGAGTATTTATACGTGTTCTCCCTCAAAACATAATCCTAATGTAAATAATATTGATAAATTAATAATAATAACCCTAATGTATTGTTCCAGTAGTAAAATTAGGTTAACAGCCTTCACACAGGTCTATAAGGCTCAAATTCCGAGGCTTAATAGTAAAACCATGAGATCCAATGCGAAATAAGTCAGTCCAGTCTTCGTGTCCTCTACAACATGACCATGCTAAAGTGTTGTCCATGCTTAAACATCCCAAAATAACTTCAATTCCTCTCTTTTCACCAACATACCACCTAAAACACCAAAGAAGTCAAAAGACATAAAAACACACATATAATAACAGTTTACAAAGCAAAACTAACATAAAATATAACATTAAACATGTCTAAAATGCAACATATCAATATTATATCATTTGTTCGTGGTAAATTATACAAGTAATTTAGGGATTGATAAATTTAATAAATGCACAATAAAATAATAAAGAGAACAATACCTAATTTAAAGTTGAATTACGTTTTTAAATAGTAATATATAAAATAAATATTGCTCAATATACACATTCACAATAATAACTAAAGAGTGGTAATTTACTTTATTTTCTTTTTAAGATTTGTTCTAGTAAAAAATTAAATTCATAACACTTCTACGTTGGAATTGATTTCATTACTAATAAATTACAAGTTTATTGGTAGCTATAATTTACTATATCAAATATTAAGCACACTTAAAGCATCATACTCGTTAAAGATAATTTCATACGACTCAAATCGCAAATCTTAATAGTGCCAAAAAATTCCAAGTTAATTTTCTTGTATTTTCAATTTTGATATAAAAAATTGTATCAAAAAAAGGACATGGTTTATTTAGTTTGGAAAACAATTTTTTATTTCTGATTTCCACTTTCTATGATGTTTCTATTTTTTAAAAATTGAAATTTTACTTTATAAAAATCTTTATTTTCTAAGAAAATAAGTGAAAGTTTTGCACAAATTTTATACTTTTTTATGTTTCTATTTTTTAAAAAAATTTCTAAATTAAATTGCCTTGTAATGTTTCCTTTCCCTTCAGTTGTTTATTTCCAAGTTCAACAAATATAAATTCTTTTTTTTTTTTTTATTTACATGTCTTTTTTCTTAGCGAATTAACATGTCTTTTTGTTTTTGGCACAAAGTGAATCAACATGTCTTTTTTTTTGAACTCGAACACCGAATTAACATATCTACTAGTCCACCGGAGTCAAAATCAGATGATTAACGTTCTTGAAGCCCATTGTTCTTTCTGCCATTGTTTCTCACATTTTTTTTTTATTTTGTATATCCCTGTTTTTCATGTAGCACACAACTCAAATAAGGCGACTAGTCAAGCTTTTTTTTTTCCTCCAAAATGAGAAATTTCATTAGCATAAAAGGAGGATTAGAAATAGTCAAAGCCTGATACAAGATGAAAATCAACAAATCTACTCCGGAAACTAAAATTGCAACGGCCCGAATTGGTCATGATCGTTACTGAAATCAAGGGAGAAGGGTCCACCTCAAAACCTGAATGCTAATCTAAGACCTTATTAAATCTTGATAATTTATTTTTCACTATTTGCTCAAAATATTCTATTAAACTTCAAAATTAAATATCAAGATAAATCTTAAAATTGACAAAAATTCGGCAGAGTTTCCTCTATATCTAGACTAAACTTCCTGCAACAAATCCAACCAAAAAACATCCAAATACAATCAATGTCGACATCAAACTTATAACAGCTCGCCTGATTTCGACCGAATCTTCTGTAGCACTCTGTTCAATTCTGACTTGGTCTTGAGTATTTGGAATGATGATTAGATGATTGAAGATGTTTAATGATGATATTTCTGTAAGGTTAGGTGTTGTTGAGCCCTGGGAATGATCCGACACATGTGAGCAAACACAAGAGGTCGAGGAATGCAGTTTGGCATAGTGGGACATACGTTACCTTAAGCAAGATGTACATTATCTGGAAATATGCAACACGTACATCAAAGCAAAGTGAGATGTACTTTATACATGCAAGATAGGTCATGATTTCCAAGACATACGTTGATCATGGATTTTACAAAGCAAAAACTATTGGACGTATTTTTGAGCAGGATAATGTGTTGGATCATGGGTGATCAACATTAAGTTCCATTTATGTTTTGATGATGTGCAAAATATTTGACTTATAATGGAACACGTTGGAAAGCTCAGAACTGTAAATCAAGCCAATGGAAGTGCCACAACGTATGCTTTTTATGTACAACGTACGTCACAGTGAAGAGCAATGTACGTGACAAATGCACAACGTACGTAGACGTGGAGCTGAATGCAAACAGAAGTCATTGGAATGCTGAAGTGCTAAAACAACGTACGTTAGTAAATCACAACGTACGTCATCTGGAGATGTGGCTATGATCAATGTACGTCACAGAAGATCAACATACGTAGGCCTGGAGAATTTGCAGACAACGTACGTGGAATGTGTACGAAGTACGTTATGAATGGTCCAGAAGTTTGCAACGACTATAAACTCACTACAACGGCTAGTTTCACTACACTAATGGTCAAATGGCTTGGAAAAGCTATAAATACATCAAGGAATGACATAAAAACTTGGATGATCATATGCTTTGAATTCCCAAACATTTTTATCATTCCATCACCCCAAAACACCAAATTCAAGCTAGAGAGAAGAATATGAGCATCAATCAAACACATGTACTCCTAGCATAGAGCTTCACTTTTTGTAAACAGTTTTGTAAACTCTTTGAGGGTAGGGAAAGGTTGGTTGTGATCCTATAGAAAACGACATTGTAATGAATTTAAAGGGTTGAGCCAAAATCAACCTTGGGTAGGATTTAGATGGGTGAGACGTAATCAACCTTGTAGGCCTTAGAGGTGTGAGCCGCAATCAACCTTGTTGGCCTTAGAGGTGTGAGCCGCAATTAACCTTGTTGGTTTTAGAAGTGTGAGCCGCAATCAACCTTGGTATAAGACTTTGCTGGATTGAGCCGGAATCAATCATCGTTATAGTGGAAAATCCTAAGTGGTGAGACTTAGGTAATTGACGTAGGCATGGTTGGCCGAACCACTATAAATTGTGGTGTTTTTTTATCTCTTCACTCCAACTCACTTCCGTTCTCCAAACTCAACCAAGGCACCTCCGAGAAAATTCTCCAACAAATGGTATCAGAGAGGGTCTCCGTTCTAGAAGTCTTAACATCATTGGAGCAAAGATCCTACATTAATAGAGATGTCAACGTTGGTACTATCTTTTGAACTCTTTCAACTCCTCACATTTTTATTGATATTGTTTTGTTTTAAATAGGGGGAGAAAACAAGTTTTGGAAATTATGCACCAATCTTTTTTTAATAGGGGGAGAAATGATATTTGCAAAATATTTCAAACAATGAGCAAATTGTTTTCAAAGAGGGGGAGAAAAGAAAATTTTGAAAATTTGCATAAATTTTTTTTGATAGGGGGAGTGAAAATTTTAAAAATATGATCACGCATTTTTAATCCTAACCTCATGACAATGATGGAATCCTTGATCAATTATGTTGCCTTGATATAGCGCTTAAATTCTTCAAAGTTTTGAGATCATCAAAAAGGGGGAGATTGTTGGATCATGGGTGATCAACATTAAGTTCCTTTTATGTTTTGATGATGTGCAAAATATTTGACTTAGAATGGAACAAGTTGGAAAGCTCGGAACTGTAAATGAAGCCATTGGAAGTGCCCCAACGTACATTTTCTATGTACAACGTACATCACAGTAAAGAGCAATGTATGTGACAAATGCACAACGTACTTAGACATGGAGCTGAATACAAATAGAAGCCACTAGAATGCTGAAGTGTCAAAATAACGTACATTAGGAAATCATAATGTACGTCATCTGGAGATGTGGCTATGATCAATGTACGTCACAGAAGCTCAATGTATGTAGGACTGGAGAATTTGCGGAAAACGTACATAGAATGTGTACGAAGTGCATTATGAATGGTCCAAAAGTCTGCAACGGCTATAAACTCACTGCAACGGCTAGTTTCACTAGACCAATGATCAAATGGCTTGGAAAAGCTATAAATACATCAAGGAAGGGTAGAAAAATGTGGATGATCATATGTTGTGAAGTCCTAAATGTTTTTATCATTCCATCACCAACAAAACACCAAATTCAAGCTAGCGAGAAGATTATGAGCATTAATCAAACACATGTACTCCTAGCATAGAGCTTTCACTTTTTGTAAAAAAATTTGTAAACACTTTGAGGGTGGGGAAAGGTTGGTTGTGAACCTATAGAAAACAACATTGTAATGGCTTTAGAGGTTTGAGCCAAAATCAACCTTGGGTAGGCTTTAGAGGGGTGAGCCGTAATCAACCTTGTAGGCCTTAGAGGTGTGAGCTGCAATCAACCTTGTTGGCCTTAGAGGTGTGAGCCGCAATCAACCTTGTTGGCCTTAGAGGTATGTTCCACAATTAACCTTGTTGGCTTTAGAGGTGTGAGCCGCAATCAACCTTGGTGTAATGCTTTGTTGGATTGAGCCAAAATCAATCATCGTTATAGTGGAAATCCTAAGTGGTGAGACTTAGGTAGTGGACGTAGGCATGGTTGGCCTAACCACTATAAATTACGGTGTTTTTTTCTCTCTTCACTCCAACTCGCTTATGCTCTCCAAACTCAACCAAGGTATCCCCGGAAAAATTCTCGAACATAATGTGCGTTAAGTGACTGGTGATGTACGTTTGGTCCCAAGACGTACGTTATGACTAGCATAACGTACATTATTGTCACACCCTATTATATCATATATCTATATTATAATATAAAATTACAATAAAGAAACATATATTTTTACATATCATTCACATCCAAATGTACATATGAAAATTTTTTTGAAAAGCATGTAAACAGTACTATTAAATATACAAACAACACTCTATGTTTTCTCTCAAAACTATATGTAAAATGATAACAAAATGTAGAGAGAGTGAGTTTGGGACTCAGTCGGACGACCTGTGCTCCATACATATATGCAACAGACAATCAACTTCACGCTTGATCAACTTCCGAAACACTGTATATGCTAGAACCCTGGAAAAATATTAGCGTTTTATATGAGTCGCTACTCAATGAGAGAAACTATCATCAGTAAATTAATAACATATAGCATACACATCCTTTATATATTATTCACACAATATGCAATACTGCAAGTGAATGCAATTCCGATTTACTTTAGAGCTTGGCCAAAACACGATAAGTCTCAATCCGGGTCTATGGAGACATATAGTCTCGAAACTATAAGCCATCTGGTGGTGAACTATAAGAGACATTTAGTCTCGAATCATGTGAACTATAAGAGACAATTAAGTCTAAATTCATTTGAGCTATAAGAGAAGTCTCGGATCATTTCATGTAGTATAAGATATCTTAAACATGTTGGCCAAGTCGGCCTTTTTAAGTCAATAATGCTAGTGACATATATCATTTCAATCATCAATTAAATTATAATTATGAACAATATCTGTATCTGTAAATCATATCATTTCTATATTTTGGCATCAAGGCAAGCCAAGTCATATTCACTGTACATGATAAACGAAATCATATTCTATTAGTACATATCATATTCTATGCATTTGTCTATAGCTCATTTTCAACGATTCACATATATCATACATGTGTCACTTATAAACAACATCAGGTATCTCATATATTTGCACGTGTAATAAGCAAATATTTCCATGTTATCATATATTCACACATCAAGACAGAGTATCAATTTCAGCATATATCATTGCATATAGCAAACACGTGGAGACATCTCCAATTTCTACTCACCTAAGCATCCGCTACATATGTGAAGTATTGAGGACTTCTAGTTCCTCAATCTATGAGTGTTTGGATTCTTCGGGTCTATACAATATTAAAAATTACATTTATCAATATCAAATATACTATCTATAAAATTAGATATTAGTCCCTTAATATAAATTCCTTTCAATTTAGTCCTTATATCTTAGCGATTTACTCGATTATTTGAATTTCATTAACTATAGACCAATTGAATATATAAACTATAGACATCTATTTTCATTCCATTCCGGCTAATTATTTGTAAGAAATTTTAGTTCGGTCCCTATTGTTGAAAATGTAACACAATAGTCCATAAAGTATTTTTCTTAGTTTGTATCAACTGAACAGTCTATGTTCTATTTGGTATTTCAGGAGTTATAGACTTCAAATGAATGTGATATGGATTTTATATGAAATAAAACATATTTTTCTTTTGTTAATATAAAGCATGAATTCTAATTGAATTGATATAATTTATAGTGAATTTTCAAAATCAGGTTAACTGTTGCCTTTTTCTGGTTACAGGACATATTGAACATGTTCTAGCAATTCAACCATATTTCATTCATTTCAGCACCAAATTGTTTTATGTAAATTTATTTAAAAACTAGACACATATATATTTATAATGGTACAAGTCACGTTTTGTAATTCCACATACACAAGGTGCAGTAAATTTATCAATTCAGACCACAAACTGAAACAATGCAGATAGACCGTTCCCTAGTCTTTTGTTAATAACTTTATTTACATAAATTCAAATAAGGCAAAGTTTTTTGGTCTGAAAACTAGATTCATATACTTCTGTTTATGAAAATATAAAAGTCTGATTCAATCTACGAAAATCTCAGTGGAATTTATAACAGAATCCAAAATCAAACGTTGTTGGATACCACTACTAGTTTGACAAGTCTTAGATACACAAGTGTAAATTCCAACACACATGGAATTAAGTTGCATCCTTTTACAAGACGTTAGAGGGCCTAATTATCTACAATTTTTTGTTTTAGAGGTTCCCAAAATCAGTCTCTATGGGTTTCCAAATAAGCAAACCATCGGACTATTCTAACAGTATCCTTAATCTGGCAGCTCACAATATTTTAACCATAACTTTGAAAGGACAGAGCATTAGATCAAACTGTTTTACCTAAAATGTGATCTCTACCAGTTTCAATAAAATGTAGCATACAGACTGTTGTTAAGGAGTATAACGTGTTCAGAATTAAATTGGCCATGTCTAGGTCCTTCTTTGGAGACGTAAATGTTCAATTGTGTTTACAGGAGCTATTTTGGACAGACTTTGGAACCCGAATTGCAATGTGTGTGTTGTGGATACGTTTTGGTATGAAAATAAGGGTTTAACTTGATAGTAGAAGAAGAGTGTAAATATGTAATCGGGGACTTATTCTTATCCACCAACAAGTTTGCTGACTTCACTCCTAATTCTTACTTGTGTCATCTAATTTTATTGATTTGGATTATGTGAACTTTGGTTAAGATACTTCAGCATTAAGGCTGCTAAGCTATGCCACGTGAGAACTTAAACAAATGTTTCTACAATTCAGACATTACACATATACTATATTTCATTTTAGTCTCTTTTCTTTGTTTCTCCTCTTTTTAATCCCTAACTTATGTTTATTTATTTGTTCTATCAAGTCTTTTAATTTAGTTTTCGATCCTATTTGGTACAAATATAATAGAGTATTCCTGATTTAACTATGATTTTGAGTATATACTTTTAATCGACTTAATGATTATTTTCTACTAATTCCTTAAACACTCGTCATTGTATCTTCAATTATAACTATATATGTCAAATTTTATGCGAAAATGCTTATGTAATGTATGTATCAATAAATGTATGCTATGCATGGTTATTTAGGTTTGGGGTGTCTCATTATCCCGTCCTTTTAAAGAATTTCATCCATGAAATTCAATCCCTAGTTTCTCAAACAAGTGGGGATATTGGCGTCTCATGTTCTCTTCTGTTTCCCAAGTGGCTTCTTCCTTTTGAGTGATGTCTCCATAAAACTTTTACTAAAGGGATTTTTCGATTGCTCAATTGTTTTGTCTTATGACCGATAATCTCCACTGGTTCTTCAACATATGTCAAATTCTCAGTAACTTCAATCGGTTGATCACTTAGTACATGAGCAGGATCTGATATGTACCTCTTAAGCATGCTCACATGAAACACATTATGGATTTGGGACAACTCTGAAGGTAATGCCAATTTATATTCTAATGGACCGATTCGTTCTAGTATCTCATATGGATCAATATAACGAGGAGTCAATTTACCCTTCTGCTCGAACCGAATCACTCCTTTCCAAGGTGAAACCTGAAGGAACATTTTTTTGCCGACATTGTATTCCATTTCTCTTCGATGCTAATATGCGTAACTTTTTTGTCTGTCTTGAGCTACCTTAAATCAACTTTTCACTATGTTTATTTTATCAACAGTTTCTTGAACTAATTCAGGTCCTTCGAGAACTCTCGAATCTTCTTCATCCCAGAATATCAAACTTCTACACTTTCTTTTGTATAATGCTTCATAAGGTGCCATTTCGATGTTGTTATGGTAATGGTTATTATAAGCAAACTCCATAAGTGAGATATAGTTGTCCTCTGAACCCTGAAACTCAAGTTCACAAGCTCGAATCATATCTTCAAGTGTTTGAATTGTCCGTTTTGATTGTCCATCTATTTGATGGTGAAGCTGTACTAAAACTCAATTTAGTTCCCAATGCTACTTGTAAACTTTCCCAAAAATGAGAAGTGAATTGTGGATCTCTGTCAGATACTATAGATAAAGGAACACCATGCAGTCTCACCATCTCATCAATGTATTTCCTGGCCAACTATTCAAGTGTAATACCCTATTTGATCGAAAGAAAATGTTTTGATTTGGTGAGTCTGTCTATGATTACCCAATCTGCATCATTTTTCTTTGACATTTTAGGCAAACCGATCTCAAAATCCTCGTAATATTTTCCCATTTCCATACCGAAATTTTGAAAAGGTTGAAGTTTACCTGTTGAGGCTTGGTGCTCAGCTTTAATTTGTTGACAGACTAAATATTTTAAAACAAATTCAGCTGCATCCTTTTTCATTCTTGGCCACCAATAATGTGCTCGCACTGAATGATAAATCTTAGTTGCTCTAGGATGCATAGCATATGTCGCATTGTGCACCTCATCCAAAATCTCGCATCATAATATATTAATATCTGGAACACACAATCTACCATTTAATGTCAACGTATCGTCCTTCAATGTGAAAGAAGTATCTTTTCCTTCCTTAACCTTCTTAATAATAGCCAATAATTTTGGCTCTCAGGCCTGCCCTTCTTGAATTCTTTCCTTTAAAATAGGTCGAATCTTTAGTATAGCAAGTGGAGCTCTACAAGTGTCTATGCTCCAATCAACATTTAAAGTCTTCAAATCAATCAAAGAGGATAAATATGAAACCTAAAGACATGTTGAACTGCTAGTTGCTTTCCTACTCAAAGCATCAGCTACAACATTTGCTTTTCTTAGATGATACTCGATTGTGTAATCATAGTCTTTTAGCAATTCTAACCATCTTCTTTGCCTCAAATTCAATTTTTGTTGAACCAATGGTGGTTTATATTTAGATCCACCTATGTTTTGATGATGAAAATAAGTTGGGAAATCAATCTTGATAAAAGACATACCAATCAATGCTGCCAAAAGACAAGATTATCTGAAATACATAATAGTTACTCGAGTGAAACAGTTTATCACTCGAGTGAGTGCAGTGTCCAAAAGCAAATGGTGTTTAGGTGTCACTCGAGTGAAACCATTTATCACTCAAATGAGTTCCAGATGTTACTCGAGTGGAACCATTTATCACTTGAGTAAGTAAAAAGTTACTCGACCAAGAAATAGAGGTACTCGAGCAAAACCAATGTCCAAAGACCAACTGATCTATAAAGTTACTCAAGTGAAGATAAATGTTACTCGAGTGAACAAGACTCAGAGAATCGACAAAGCACCCAAAGGTACAAATCAGTCGAGTAGAGCTATGGATTACTCGAGTGAATGTGATCTCAAAAAGTCAGAAGTGAGCCAACACAGAGTTACTCGAGTAGAGATTTTCTCACTTGAGTGAGTTTGATGTTTGATCTGAGGGATTCAAATCAATCAAGTCTGAAATGGAAAGAAATCAAGTGCAACGATCACAAGAAGATCGATCACTCGAGTGGATTATAATGTTACTCGATTTATTTAGGCTAGAAATACAACACTGAAGTCTTAGATTGGAGTTACTCGAGTGGTAGAAAAATTCACTCCAATGAACACTGAAAAGGAAACAAAATTGAGATTGATTTCACACTCCAACGGGCAAGAATCAAGCCACAATGGCTAGCAAAAGTCTAGGAGGTATAAATACACTTATAGAAACATGAAAAAAAAGAGAACAATGCATCTACACTTAATTGCAACTTGAATCCAAGCCTTGTTCTTTGTTCTTAGTGATACAAGTATTCTTGAGTTTATTTCTGATATTACTTTACTTGTATCCTTGTTCAAAATTGTAGGGTGAGGCTTTTTGTTTCAGAATAAAGAGTTTGTGAGGTTGGGATCAATGTTAGATCCTAGGTTGATTTATTCTTGAACTGGAATCAAGAATTGTAAAATTCTCACTGAGATTGAAAGTGAAAGTTGTAACAAGAGATTGAAGTTAGTGGAAATCCTAAGTGGTGATACTTAGGTAGTGGATGTAGGCAAGGTTAGGCCGAATCACTCTAAAATTCTTTGTGTTCTTTACTATTTTACTCTATTTGTACGTCACAAATCGAAAAGGATTCAAAGCCCAAGAACTGCACTATTCAACCCCCATTCTAGTGTGATTATTGCTCTTTCAATTGGTATTAGAGTGTGACTCGTATTTGTGATGGTTCAACCATCGAAGAGTGAAGATCCGAAATGGTTTTGAACATGTAATCAAACTCCTTTGAGGAAGGCAACACTGTCACTAAACGTCCAAAGCTCAATGGTGTCAACTATGCTCTTTGGAAGAACCGAATGATGATTTTCACTAAAAGTCAAGACATTGAGCTATGAAAGGTTATTGTGAAGGGACTAAAAGTTCCAAAAGATGAAAATGGCATGGTCAAGAAGGAGATTGATTATGATGATGAAGATTGAAAGCGTGATTAAATTAATGCAAAGGCAATGCAACTCATCTTGTGTGCTCTCACAATGGAAAAGACCAACTGAGTCAATTTTTGCAAGAGTGCCAAAGAGATATGGGAAATACTTGAAGTCACTCATGAAGGTACCACACAAGTAAAAGAGATTAAAATCAACATGATTCTTCATGATTATGAACTATTCAACATGAAAGAAGGAGAATCGGTTACTTCCATGCTTGATTGGTTTGCTTAAATCATCAATGGTTTGGCATCTCTTAGTAGACACATGGAGGATAGTGAGAAGGTTAAGAAGATTCTAAGATCACTTCCTAGAGAATGGGACTCACAATTGATAGCCATCATGGAATCTAAGGACCTTAACAAGTTAGACTTCAATGCATTGGTTAGGTCTCTCATCAATTATGAGATCATTTTGAAGACAAGAGGAGGATGCCCCAAAACAAAGGAAAGAAGCATAGCTCTTAAAGCAAATGCCTCTTTGAAAGATGAAAGTGATGAAGATATGGATGAGAGTGAAGAAGAAGATGAGGAGTTGGCCCTTTATGCAAAGAACATTCAAAAGTTCAAATATATGATGCTAAGAAGAAAAAGGGGAAATGAAGAAGGGTTCAAGAGATAAATTCTGAAAGACTCCAAATTATAAGAAGAGGAATGATTAAACTTGCTATAATTGTGGAAAATCTGGCCACTATGCAAAGGATTGTAAAAGTTCTTCCTCAAAAACATCCTTTGATCGACATAAGAAAAATGAGGTATTGGTTGCCATATGGAATGATGATGAAGATGAAGAATCCATTGGCAAGGAAGAAGTCAACTTAGCCCTTATGGCAAAGAGCTCCTATTCAAGTCATGAAGAGACAAATGAGGTAAGTAATCTTACTTATGATGAATTGTTTGATGCTTTTGATATGTTGAACAATGACTTTGAAGATGTATGCAAGCTCAACAAAACTTTGAAAAAGAAAAATAAAATTTTAGAAATTGAAAATGAGGATTTGGTAAAACGTGTTCATGAGCTTGAGAACACCCCAAAAGATCATTCTTCTTACTTGCTTGAACAACAGAAATTGCATGAAGAGATTGATAGATTGAAAAAGGAATTATCTTATGTTGTTGGTAAGTTCACTAGTGGACAAGAAAAATTTGAGAAGTTGCTTTCTTTGTAAAGATTCTCTTTTTCCAAGAATGGTCTAGGGTGTGATTCCTACCAACAAGAGTCATCCTTGATGTCTAAATTTTCTAGTGATAGCAATTCCTCTATTGCTCTTAGTGTGCCTTCTTGTTCTAGACGTTTAAAAATAGGTCATAGTGCTCATTCATGTTCTAGTTTGAGAAGAAACATTAGGTTAAGGAGGATGTGGATTTCCAAAGGAATCATTCTTTCTAACTTGGTTCATTTGACTAACTCACAAGGACCCAACTAGCTTGGGTACCATTGAAGAAAAGAAAAATTAATTTTGTAAGTACAAGCCAAGAGTAGAGTTCCTTCAAGTATATGGTACATTGATAGTGGGTGTTCAAGACACATGAGTAGAGAGAAGAGCTTGTTTGTAGAACTTAATTTTAAGAATCAAGGCCACGTGACTTTTGGAGACAACAATAGAGGTAAGATCATAGGTATTGGTAAAGTGGGTAAGGAACCTTTGCCAACCATTGATAATGTGTTATTAGTTGATGGTTTGAAACATAATTTGCTTAGTGTCTCTCAGTTTTGTGACATGTATTATGATGTGAAGTTTGAATCATCTCATTGAAATGTTTTGAAAGACAACAAAATTACATTCATTGGTTTAAGGCATGAAAAAATATTTATTGTGAATTTGCATGATGCATCTTCTTTTAATGAAAAATGTTTGGTTTCCTTGGATGAAAATGCATATTTATGGCATAGGAGACTAGGTCATACACCTTTACCTCTGATTTCAAAACTTGCAAAAAATGATGTTGTTAGAGGTTTGAAAAAGTTGAGATTTACAAAAGAGCATTTGTGTGAACCATGCATCAAGGGTAAACACACTAGGAGTTATTTTAAACCAAAGAAATAGATTTCTACATCAAGAGTCTTAGAACTTGTGCATATGGATTGAATGGGTCCTTCTAGACATGTGAGTTTGGGTGGAAAACTGTTTACTCTTGTAATTGATTTTTCTCAACTCTCTTGGGTTAAATTTCTTACAAATAAAATTGATGCCTTTAATGAGTTTCTTAAGTGGTGTAGATTGGTCCAAAATGAGAAGAACAAGTCCATCATAGCCATTCGAACCAATCATGAAGGAGAATTTGAATACAAATGATTTGAAGATCTATGTGAGAAATATGATATTGAACACAATTTTTCGGAACCAAGAACATCACAACAAAATGGTGTAGTGGAAAGAAAGAATCGAACATTGGCGGGGATGTGTAGGACAATGTTGAGTGAGTATGGCATCCCTAAATACTTTTGGGCGAAAGCAATTAACACTTCATGCTACATCATCAATAGAATGCATTTAAGCAAAAACCAATTGAAGACCCTTTATGAGATATGGAAAGGTAAGAAGCCAAATATTTCTTACTTTCATCCTTTTGGTTGCAAGGTTTTTGTTTTGAATAATGGGAAGGATAACCTAGGTAAATTTGATGCAAAATTTGATGTATACATTTTCTTAGGCTATTCCACTAATAGTAGGGCTTATAGGGTTTATAACATTAGAACTAATGTTAAATTTGATGATATGATCTCACTCCCGAGGAAGGTAGTTGTTGATGATGATGTAGGAGGACTTGAGAAGAAACAGGATCAAGAATTTCAAAGGACATTTGAGAAGCTAAACATGAATGAGGAACCCATCAACAATGGTGACGAAGAAAGAAGAATTGAAGAAGAGCAAATCTCACTTCCTAAGGATTGGGCAAATGTGAAGGATCATCCAAAAGAGTTGGTTATTGACAAAATAGAAGATGGTGTGAAGACAAGGAGAGCCTTGGAGTATCAAAGAAACTTTGCATACATCTCTATTGTAGAACAAAAAAGTACCAAAGAAGTACTTGAAGATGAATGTTGGACTCAAGCTATGTAACTAGAACTTAATGAGTTCAAAAGGCAAAATGTGTGGGAATTGGTTCCATTACCAAAAGGAAAAACAACAATTGGAACCAAATGGATACACAAAATCAAGTATGATGAGAATGGTAAACCTGTGAAGAACAAGTCAAGACTAGTAGCTCAAGGGTTTAATCAAGAAGAAGGGCTTAACTATGAGGAGACTTTTGAACCGGTTGCAAGGTTTGAAGTCATTCGACTCGTGTGCTTTTGTTGCCCATAAAAAGATCAAGCTCGACCAAATGGATTTGAAGAGCATCTTTCTGAATTGATACATTCAAGAAGAGGTATATGTAAAGCAACCCCTAGGCTTGAAGACCATGAACATCCCGGTTATGTATTTAAACTCAACAAAGCATTATATGGATTGAAGCAAGCACTAAGGGCGTGGTATGAAAGATTAAGTACATTTCTCATCCAAAATGGCTATGAAAGGGGCCATGTGGATAACACTCTTTTCATTAAAAAAAATAATGATGATATATTAATTTTCCAAATTTATGTTGATGATATAGTCTTTGGTGCCACTAACCCTTCTATGTGTCAAGAGTTTTGTGATTTTATAAATGGAGAGTTTGAAATGAATATGATATGAGAACCTACCTACTTCATCATACTTCAAATTAAACAACTTGAAGAGGGTATTTTCATTCATCAAACCAAGTACACCAAAGACTTGTTGAAGAAATTCAAGATGGATGGAAGCAATGAGATGTCTACACCAATGTCATCCACCTTTAAACTATATAAGGATGAGGATAGGAAACCTGTTGATCAATGACTGTATAGAGGTATGATTGTATCCTTACTTTATTAACTGCTTCTAGACCTGATATTATGTTTGCTACATGCTTGTGTGCTCGTTTTCAATTAAACCCAAAAGAATCCCATTTGATTGATTGCAAAAGAATTTTTCGACATTTAATTGGAACTATTGGTTTTGGTTTATGATATCTTTCGTCTCTTGATTTCAATTTGATTGCATATAGTGATCCGGATTATGGTGGGTGTAAGTTAGATAGAAAGAGTAGTAGTGGTACATGTCATTTTCTAGGCTCTTGTTTAATTTCTTGGGCTAGCAAGAAACAAACTAGCGTTGCAACATACACTGCTGAATCTGAATATATAGCTGCTGAAAGTTCTTGTGCCCAAGTTTTATGGATTAAAAACCAATTGCTTGACTATGGTATTTTTCCTAAAAATGGTCCTATCTTTTGTGACAATACTAGTACCATTAACTTGAGCAAAAATCCCATTTTGCAAAGTAGAATAAAGCATATAGATATAAGACATCATTTTCTACGTGATCATGTGCAGAAAGGTGATATATGTTTGAACTTTGTTAGGACGAATCATCAATTAGCTGATATTTTTACAAAACCTTTGTGTGAAGAAAGTTTTAATTTTATTCGTCTTTGTTTTGGTATATGTGATGTCAATAATCTTTGATGGTTTCGTTGCAATTGGTTGTGTATTATTTTGTTGCATTCATTTGCATTCACCTACAACAAAAGATCCAATTTGGTGAATGAGGCTCAAAAGTGATCATGATTTATGGTTTGAGGTGGAAAGAATATGCATTTATGGGCTTCAGAAGGTTTCCTACTTGAGCAATAGACGAATTACTAACACAACTTGATTTGCAATTTCTAAGTTTCTAGCACATTTCACTCAAGACCAAATTATTTTCACTTGAGTGAATGAGGTTTTCTGGAGTTACTGTGGCATTTGAGTACAAAGTTACTCGAGTAATAAATGGTCTTACTCGAGTAAATGATGGCAACAGACAGGGTTCTGGATGGATACCTACTCGAGCAGAATTGCAACTTATGCGAGTGAAAATGGTTATTCACTTGAGTAATAAATGGCCTTACTCGAGTAAAGAATTGCAACAGATGGGCTTCTGGATGGACATTTACTCGAGCAAAAATGAAAGTTGGACGAGTGATTTTTACTCGAGTAACTGATGGATTTACTTGAGTAAATGTGCTTCAAGTTCATTTTTAAATCCTTTTTTCTGTCACTTTTCTCTCACCCCTCTCTTCTTACCCGTCGTCCCTCTCTTTCTTTTCTCCTAAAATTTTGAAACTCACTCGAGTAAATTGTTCAAACCATCCAAAACCCATCTATCCTACCTCAATTCCTCACCGTTAAACCTCCTTTCACTATCAAATCACCTCCTAAACACCCAAAAATACCAAAAATCAGTCCTACCCGTTTTGAAACCCTAAAATTTCTCCTTTTGATTTCTTCTATAAAATGTCTCAACAACCCAGGAAACACATCAAGCAAAGACACTTAGACGACCAAGAAAGTGATTCCCTAACCTTCCCCTCACCTCCAACTTACCAAATCCGCTGCCTAAAAGAAGCAGGCGCCCTTCTCTTCCCAACCTCCATCTGCCTCCATTCGAAGTGATGACACACCTCTTCTGCATCCTCGATTCATCTCTTTGAGGGCCCAAGATGTCTATAACAAGGTACTTAAGAAAGAACACCTCGTGCCTTCTATGATTTTTTACTATACTAGTCTTAAGAGGTTGTGTTTCGACGTTGTGGTGTGCATGAATTGTTGAAGTATAATGATGTTATCTATGAGAACTTAGTTAGAAAATTCTATGCTAACTTAGATGAAGTGAAAAAATCAGTCGAATAGGGTCTTCTGTTAAGATCTAGGATAGGTGGCAAGACTGTGATGGTGAAAGAAAGGTGCCTATGTGAGTGGTTTTCAATCCCTCTAGGAGGTATTCCACCAACTGGCAAGGGTCATGACATTGAAAAAGGGGATGAAGAAAGTGATAATGAAGCCACCGAGGATGAGGAGATAGAACAAGCGAATAAGTATACATTGGCCAGAAGAAAAGAGCTCATTCGCTCTGTTGATGTAGTGGAAATAGGTGAGCTTGTTAGGATGGAAGCCACCGACTTACTGGGTAACTTGGGAACGATGCATTATGCCATAAATCAAAGCATTTTTCCAAGAAGGATACTCAGAACTATGTGAATAAAATGGATATTGAAATCTTGTGGTACTTGGTCAAAGAGGTTCACGTGAATTATGCCTATTTGATTCTCAGTTGGATGAAGAAAAAGTGGAAGCTTCTCCACAAAAACGGCTACCACACTCACCAAAATAGGGAAGGGATGCCTTATGGGGTTTTGATCACCAAGATCCTTAGAATGCATAATGTTCCACTTTTGAGTCTCGACTACATTACCGTTCCTCACAATTACAAGTTCACAAATGTGAATCTTGCTAATAAGAAGATGATCCATACGAGGACTAGAGCAAGGATATATGGTCCATATGTGAGGCATGACATTGATCTCTTAGTTGATCCAATGTGTGCATCCCGCCTCCTATTGATCAGACTCAACCAAACTCAAGAAGTGGAAGACGACTTCTTCCCTCCAATGCTCAAGCCTCAGATATTATTCAAGTGAGTGCATGGGAATTTGAAGCCCTCCAGGATCAAATGTCCTATTTGGGATCCAAGGTTGGTGCTATGGAAAGGTATTGGGGACGGTTTCAAACTTGGTGCACAAGATTTGGGACAAGATTAGTTGCTCTTCCCCATCCACCATTTCAGCTTATGCGCCATGATCTCTCTATCTTTTGTCGTCGCTCACCTATGAATCAACATCTTCACTTGCATCATTTGCATCTTTTTCTTCTATGTGTCTTTGCTTTCTTATATTTCACTTGATCATGTAGCATTATTCGTACTTGGCTATGTATTTGGACCTATCTCTTTAGTTTATGCTCATATCTTTGATATATGTATTTTGGACCTATGTCTTTGCTCTCTTATGTGGCTTGTTTTATCTATTCTCATATCTTGGAATGAATATATTGGGTTTTTTTAATGAATCCTTGCTCTATGCATTTGCTTTTTTATCATGACAAAAATGGGGAGATGAAATGGAAACGTTATGAGTATGGTTTCGGTATATGTTTTTTGGACTAACATCTGTGACAAGGATGTTTATGCCTTAATCAATGTTTATGTTTTCTTTTAAGCTATGCATATTCTTAAGGGGAGCTTAAAATGTGTTTCTCAATGTTTTGTCATCATAAAAAAGGGAAAGATTATTGAACCAATGGTGGTTTGCATTCAGATCCACCTATGTTTTGATGATGAACAAAAGTTAAGAAATCAATCTTGATAAAAGACATACCAATTAAGGCTGCTAAAAGAAAAGATTATTTGAAATAGAAAAGAGTTACTCTAATGAACAGTTTATCACTCGAGTGAGTGTAGTGTCCAGAAGCAAATGCCATTTAGGTGTCACTTGAGTGAAACCATTTATCACTCGAGTGAGTTCCAGATGTTACTCGAGACGAACCATTTCTCACTCAAGTAAGTAAAAAGTTACTCGACCGAGAAATAGAGGTACTTGAGCAAGACCAATGTCCAAAGACCCACTGATCTATAAAGTTAATCGAGTGAAGATAAATGTTACTAGAGTAAACGAGACTCAAAGAATTGACAAAGCACCCAAAGGTACAAATCACTCAAGTAGAGCTATGGATTACTCGAGTGAATGTGATCTAAAAAATTCCAAAAGTGAGCCAATACAAAGTTACACGAGTAGAGATTTTCTCACTCGAGTGAGTTTGATGTTTGATCTAAGGGATTCAAATCAATCAAGTATGAAATCAAAAGAAATCAAGTGCAACGATCACAAGAAGATCGATCACTCGAGTGGATTATAATGTTACTCGAGTGATTTAGGCCATAAATGCAACACTGAAGTCTTACATTGGGGTTACTTAAGTGGAAGAAAAATTCATTCGAGTGAACACTGAAAAGGAAACAAAATCGAGATTGATTTCACACTCCGACGGGCAAGAATCAAGCAACAACGGCTAGCAAAAGTTATAAATACACTTCTAGAAATGTGAAAAAAAAAAAGAGAACAACACATCTACACTCAATTGCAACTTGAATTCAAGCCTTGTTCTTTGTTCTTGGTGATACAAGTATTCTTAAGTTTATTTCTAATTTTACTTTACTTGTATCATTGTTCAAAATTGTTGGGTGAGGCTTTTTTGTTTCAAAAAAGAGAGTTTATGAGGTTGGGATCAAGGGTAGATCCTAGGTTGGTTTATTCTTGACCTGAATCAAGAATTGTAAAGTTCTCACTTAGCTTGAGAGTGAAAGTTGTAACAAGTGATTCAAGTTAGTGGAAATCCTAAGTGGTGATACTTAGGTAGTAGACGTAGGGAAGGTTAGGCCGAACCACTCTAAAATTCTTTGTGTTATTTACTGTTTTACTCTATTTGTGTCTCACAACTCGAAAAGGATTCAAAGCCCAAACACCACACTATTTAACCCCCCTTCAAGTGTGATTATTGCTCTTTCAATTCCTTCTATATCATTAAGTATTTCAAACTTTTATGATCAGTGAAGATTTGGAGAGTTTCTCCATATAGATATTGCCGCCAAATCTTTAGTTCAAAAACTATAACTGCAAGTTCCAGATCTTGTACTAGATAGGATAACTCATACGGTCTCAATTGACGTGAAGCATAAGCAATCAGTTTTTCATGTTGCATTAATGCACAACCTAGACCTTAATATGATGCATCACTGTATACCACAAAACCACCAGAACATGAAGGTATCGCTAATACTGGCGCTAATGTCAATCGTTGTTTTAATTCATCAAAACTCTGTTGACATGCATCTAACCACTGGAAAGGAACATTGTTCCTTAATATTTTTTTTAACGGTGCTACTATGATGGAAAACCCCTCAATGAATCGACGATAATATCCAGCCATGTTAAGAAAACTTCGAATTTTAGAAACATTCTTTGGTGATTGCCATTTAATAACCGCTTCAACTTTCTTCGAATCCACTTTAATACCACGGCAAGAAACCACGTGTCCCAAGAAAACAATATGATGTAACCAGAACTCACATTGGATGAGCTTAGCATACAACTGTTTCTCCCTCTAAATTTGTAACACAATCCATAAATGTTGTTCAACTCGACTCTTGGAGTAAATCAGGATATCATCAATAAACACAATAACAAACTGATCGAGGTAAGGTTGAAATACCCTATTCATCAAAGCCATAAATGTTGCTGGAGCATTTCTTAATCCGAAAGGCATCACAAAAAACTCTTAATGACCATATCATGTTCTAAATGCAGTCTTTGGAATACCATCCTTTGAAATTTTTAACTGATGGTAACCTGATCTCAAATCAATCTTGGAGAACACTTTGGCACCTTGTAACTGATCAAACAAGTCATCAACTCGAGGCAATGGATATTTATTCTTTACAGTCATCTGATTGAGTTGCTGATAATCAATACATAATCACAAGGTTCCATCTTTCTTTTTCACAAATAATACAGGAGCACCCCACGGTGATACATTCGGCCTAATATAGCCCTTTTCAAGCAATTATTCAAGTTGCTTCTTTAGTTCTTGCAATTCCATCACTGCTATGCGGTATGGTGGGATAGATAATAGATATCGGAGTTGTTCCAGGGGCAAGTTCAATAGTGAACTATGTTTCTCTATTTGGTGGTAATCTTGGTAAATCATCTGAAAATACATCAAAAAATTCTCGAGCCAGTAGAATTGTTTCAAGTTGGCCCTGAATAGTCGTAATATCAACCATATGAGCTAAATAAGCCGTGCAACCCTTTTGAATCAACTTGAATGCATGAACCGTAAAAATTAAACAAGAAGGTACAACTTGGCGTTCTCCGTGAAAAAGAATTCTTGGATGATCTGGAGGTTTAAACAATACTTCCTTGGTATAAAATTAACCACAACATGGTGACGAGATAACAAATCCATACCCAAAATCACATCCAACTCTCGAAAGGTCAAAATTATCAAATCAGCAAGCAATTTAGTTTCCCCAATTCTAATATTGCAATCACGATAAACTCGAACCACTATTAGCAAATCCTTTAATGGTGTGCTCACACTCAAGTTGTAGCCCAGTAAAGTATGGTTATTATGAAATTGTGATGCAAATATTGATGAAATAAATGAATGCATTGAACCATGATCAATTAAAGTATTAGCTTCTAAATCATAAAGAAGAACTTTAGAAGCAATAACTTCTGGTGCTTCAACTGCCTCCTGGCATGTCATAGCAAACACTCTTGCCTAAGCTTGGGGCCTAAAACTTTGTGCCTCTGATGTGCCAATACCTCTGCCCATATTCGTTGATCTACCACAACCTCTACCTCTACTAACAACATTGCCTGCTCCAATCATTATAGGTCTCTCTACTGTTGGTTCAGACGTATCTCTCCCAATGCTTTTATTATGCAGACAATCTTGATAAAAATAATCAAAGGACCCACACTGATAACAAGCATCGGTCTTCATGCGACATTCACCATAATGTCTTATACCGTAATAGCTGTATGATGGTTGAGGACTAGAAACAATTCCTCGTCCTCTCCCTCCAGAAGTAAAAGGTCCTGACCGGCCACCTCTGAAACTCGGCATAATAATATTTTGATGACCACCAAATAATCTACTAGACTCTTTGATAGGATTTCCTTGTCCTCTATTTGTCTCGAGTAAATACTCCTACCTTTACTTTTCCAACCTTTTTGCTCGGATTACTGCAGCTCGAAGTCATGAGCCGAATCTCATACTTCAGGCCCTCTTCAAACTGTTGCCATTTGTCATTCTTAGTGGCAATAAGATTCGAGGCATAGGCTGACAATTGATTAAACTTTATCTCATATTCAACAACTGAAATATTTCCCTGCTTTAGATTTAGAAATTCCTTCCTCTTTTCATCTTTAAAAATATCAGAAAAATATCAAGAGCATAATTATTTTTAAATTCCCAAACAAAATCTTCATAAGTTAACACAGGAGGATAAACTTGACTATTGGGAACAGTCTCCCACCAGCTCCAAGCTAAACCCTGTAATAGTGAAATGGCATAATCATACCTCTCCTCTAGTGTGCAATAAATCTGATTGAGAATCCTTTCTGTACGTTTAAACTATGTTTTTGCAACCAAAGGATCAACTGTACCGAAAAACTCATTAGCACCTTGTTTTCTTAGTTTATCATATCACCTTTTTGGCCTCTCTGCCGCCTCTTGGGGTAGGGGAGCATTAAGATCTATCCTTTCTTTGGAAATAAGTGGGGCATATGATGCACTTTGAGAATGATATGAATCGGTTAACCCTCTCTCCTTAATTGATCATGGTAGTCACCACAATTACCAACTTCTAAATGTCTATGAAAAGAAACATAAGCAAGTTACTATGCAATCTTATGTCATGATATGTAAGTAATGTATGCATATGCCCAATGAATCATATTCCTACTCTGATACCACTAAATATGGCATACCCTATTCTATCATATATCTGTATTATCATATGAAATTACAATAACGAAACATATATTTTTACATATCATTCACATCTAAATGTACTTATGAAAATTTTTCCAAAAAGCATGTAAACAGTACTAATAAATATACAAATAACACTCTATGTTTTCTCTCAAAACTATATCTACAATTATAACAAAATGTAGTGGAGAGAGAGTTTGAGACCAAACCGGATGACCTGTGCTCCATACGTATATGCAACAGTCAATCAGCCTCACGCTTGATCAACTTCCCAAAAACTGTATATGCTAGAGTCCTGGAAAAATATTAGCACTTTATATGAGTCGCTACATAATGAGAGAAACTATCATTAGTAAATCCATAACATATATCATATGCATCCTTTATATATTATTGACACAATATGCAACAGTGCAAGTGAATTCAATTCCGATTTACTTTCAAACTTGGCCAAAACACGATAAGTCTCAACCTGAGTATGTGGAGACATATAGTCTCGAAACTATAAGCCAACTGGTGGTGAACTATAAGATACATTTAGTGTCGAATCATGTGAACTATAAGAGACAATTAATTCTCAATTTATTTGAGCTATAAGAGACATCTCAGATCATTTCAGTTATTGTAAGAGATCTTAAACATGTTGGCCAAGTCTGCCTTTTTAAGTCAATAATGCTAGTGACATATATCATTTCAATCATCAATCAAATTATGCATATGAACGATATATGTATCTATAAATCATATCATTTCTATATTTTGGCATCAAGGCAAGCCAAGTCATATTCATTGTACATGATAAATGAAATCATATTCTATGAGTCCATATCATATTCCATGCATTTGTCTATAACCCATTTTCACTGATTCACATATATCATACACGTCACTTATAAACAGCATCAGGTATCTCATATATTTGCACATGTAATAAGCAAATATTTCCACGTTATCACATATTCACACATCAAGACAAAGTATAAATTTTAGCACATATCATTGCATATAGCAAACACGTGGAATTACCTCCAGTTTCTACTTACCTGAGCCTCTGCTACACGTGTCAAGTACTGAAGACTTCTAGTTCCCTAATCTATGAGTGTTTGGATCCTTCGGGTCTATACAATATTAAAAATTACATTTATCAATATCAAATATACTTTCTATAAAATTAGATATTAGTCCCTTAATATAAATTCCTTTCAATTTAGTCCTTATATCTTAGCAATTTACTCGATTCTTTGAATTTTGTTAACTATAGACCAATTGCATATATAAACTATAAACATCTGTTTTCATTCTATTCTTGCTATTTATTTATAAGAAATTTCAGTTTGGTCCCTATTGTTGAAAATGTAACACAATAGTCCATAAAGTGTTTTTCTTAGTTTGTATCAACTGAACAGTCTATGTTCTTTTTGGTATTTCAGGAGTTATAGACTTCAAATGAATGTGATATAGATTTTATATGAAATAATACATATTGTTATTTCTATTAATATAAAGCATGAATATTAATTCAATTGATATAATTTATAATGAATTTTCAAAAATAGGTTAATTGTTGTCTTGTTCTGGTTATAGGACAGATTGAACATGTTATAGTTCTTCAACCATATTTCATTCATTTCAGAACCAAATTGTTTTCTGTAAATTTATTTAAAAACTAGACACATATATATTTATAATGGTACAAGTCTAGTTTTGAAATTCCACATACACAAGGTGCAGTACATTTATCAATTTAGACCACAAACTGAAACAGTGCAGACAAACCTTTCCCTAGTCGTTTGTTAATAACTTAATTTACAGAAATCCAAATAAGGTAAAGCTTGTTGGTATGAAAACTAGATTCATATACTCCTGTTTATGGAAAATATCAAAGTCTGATTCAATCTACAAAAACCTCAGTGGAATTTATAACAGAACCCAAAAATCAAATGTTGTTAGATAGCACTACTAGTTTGACAAGTCTTAGATATACAGGTATAACTTCTAGCACGCAGGGAATTAAGCTGAACCCTTTTACAATACGTTATAGGAAATAATTATCTACAACTTTTATGATTTATAGGTTCCCAAAATCAGTCTCAATGGGTTTCCAAATAAGCAAGCCATCGGACTATTCTAACAGTATCTCTAATCTTGCAGCTCACAATATGTTAACCATAACTTTCAAACAACAGAGTATTAGATCAAAATGTTTTACAGGAATGTATATGACATCAAAATAGACAAATTTTATTCTTTGAGGTTTCTGAAATTAGATCTCTATTAGTTTCAATAAAATCTAGCAAACAGACTGTTGTTAAGGAGTATAACGTGTTCAGAATTACCTTAGCCTTGTCTAGGTCATTCTTTGGAGAGGTTAATGTTCAATTGTGTGTACAGGAGCTATTTTGGACAGAGTTTGGAACCAGGATTGGACTGTGTGTACTGTGGATACGTTTTGGTATGAAAATAAGGGTTTAACTTGATAGTAGAAGAAGAGTATAA
>CAODLS010436051.1:0-13327 GCA_948243855.1 Flueggea neowawraea | reverse complement strand
TTTTTTTTGTTCTCATGCAAATCAATTAGTTAATTGTTGTTAATTCTTATTTTGCATTGCAGCCGAGAATGTTGATGACTCTGGATGAGAACCTCAAGCCATTTTCTGTACCTGTTCGTGTGGGCCAGGCTGTTGATGTTGTTGGCCAAGCAGGTCGACCCAAAACCATTACCGGTTTCCAGACCCACTTAACCCCGGTTCTTCAGGCCGCTGGTGATAGAGCTGAATTGGCAACTGAGAAGTGAGACTCATCATTTAAAATTACTGTTGATACTTCAGCTATTGGCTTCCAGATTGTAACCTTGTATCTTCGCATGCAGGTACATACCTTTGACGCCGATTCTTGAAGGCTTTGTCATATTGAAAGAGAACCCAGAATATAGAGAGGATCATTGAGCAGCAGGTTGGGAGTGAAGTTTGGTTGCTTATATGCCGGGTCCTTGCCTAACAGCTTTGAAGCAAAGACCAAATGTTGGACCATGTTTGGGACTTTTGAGAAGGGTTGGTCATGGTGGTCGTGGGTTCTGTTCCTCCCATGCTAGTTTTTTATTCAGTTTTGCCAAACAGAGCCCAACTTGTGGTTCCATATGAAATGCTCCAGTATTGGAAGGCTTCCCTGCGTTCTGTATTTCACTGTCTAAATATTTGCCCGTTTTCCTAATTAACAATTTCAGATTAATGCTAGAAGATCAGTCTGCTTATTTTTACTACACGGTGTTATGGTAATGGAGATGAAATTCTTGTCCTCCTTCACCATTGACAGGAAATTAAAGAAACATGCTAGACTCTTTTAATTACTGAATCCATCTGTTGGCTTTAAAACCCTTTAATTCAGCACATCTGATTGTCTCTAGCGTTTGATAATTTCCTAGGTTTAAGGTTGTAGTACTTGTAATTGCTGCAATTTCTTCGTATTAAGGTTTATTATTTTTTGTTTTTGTTAGTAGTTAAACAAGAGTTTTGCACGATTTATGGTTTTTCTTTTTCTTTTTTTAATCCTTACCAAGTAGTAATTGATGCTGCTTATTTATTGGTGAATTATAATTTGCAACATGAATACACTCTTCTTTTTTGTAATATAGAAGAAATCAAAGAGGTGTAAAAGAAACATTTTGTGCGAAATATTTGGATTGTTTCGCTCTTTTTTGCAACATCTATGTCATTTTTATTTTTTGAAAAATACGCCGATATTTTTCTTCTTCTTTTTTACCACAAAATATATCATATTTCCTTTGTTCTATAGAATATACTCTTTTAACAAGCGATAAACAAATAAGCCTTACTTAACCTAAAATAGCATGCAAACCGGACAGCCAGTAATTGGAGGACACTAATTAGGTTATTGAAGCGAGTTTTATTCAAGTTTTTAGCCTAAATGAGCCAGATTTTGTGTTTCTTTTCTTTTCTACTTAAAATTTGGTTTATTTGCAGTTTAATTACTGTCACTACATTTTCACATAAGTAACAAATTTCGGTTCCTCAGGGAAAAAAATGAATTCTCTATTAATTATTTGTTCTACTATAGTAAATCCAATTACATACATCTGTAAACTGTAATCTCTTCACAAATGCTCACAGCTAAATTTTATTAACAACATGATCTTAAGAAAAGAATTATTGTGAATAGTCAACTGGAGTGCATTTGGGACAAACATCACTTTCACATGGTATCACCCAATTTCAACTCTTCTGTTCTATTTTTGACAAGTTGATAGACGTCAGAAATGAAATTCTTTGAAGTTTTTAACAAATCTTCCTTCATTTTTTTTGTCAACACATTACTGGTTTGGAAAGGTGCAGATTCCGAATATCGAAACATTCTCGGACTAGTAAAGAGCATTGATTTCTCAAGCAACAGACTATGCAGCGAGATTCCTGAAGAAATAGCAGCCCTTGTCGGATTGGTATCCCTGAACCTGTCAAGAAACAATTTAACAGGAATAATCACACCAGGAATTGGAGAGTTAATTCGGTTGAATTCCCTGGACTTGTCAAATAACATTCTGAGTGGCGAAATTCCTACAAGTTTTTTGAAGCTGAGTTTTCTCGGTATCTTGGACTTGTCAAACAACAACCTGTCAGGAAAAATTCCACTAGGAACTCAACTTCAACGCTTTGGTGCCTCTATATACACGGGAAATCCTGGACTTTGCGGGTCTCCACTTTCGAATAAGTGTCCGGGTGAAGAAGCAAATGCTGAAGAGCCAGTAGCCCCTGTAACTGAAGATGAAGATAAGTTGATAACTGGTATAGGACTTGGGTTCGTGGCAGGATTCTGGGGAGTTTTCGGCACATTTCTGCTGAGAAATGGACAGATATGTCAACTCATTCAATCGTTGAAGCCTAAGAATATTAGGCCTTGATTTGCAGTTATTCATGTATCAAAATGTATATTCACTATTATGCAGTTGGGCACTGCTAGCAGAATCAAGTAAAGATTTGGTGTGTTTGAATTCGGTTCGGTAAGGTTTATTTTATGTTTAAGCTCGTTTTGCTTAAAATTTAGCAAACTCAATCAGATATTACCAACTCGTCTAGAATTTGATTCGAGCTCAGTTTCTTATGAATTAGATATAGGTTCATAACAGATTCACTCATTTATCCCCTATCTACGAAAGCAAAATCATGTATGACTTGTCATGAGTTACGGTGCTTTTCAATTAATGTGCTTTATGTACTTTTGAGGGCTGGGATCGAATAACATCTTAATTAAAATTCAACAGTTTAAATACCGCTAACACATTTGTTATTTAAATGTGTTGACTATATTTAAACCGTTAAATTTTAATTAAAATGTTGTTATTAGATCTGAACCTAAAAGCAAATAAAACATATAATCTCAAAGACTTAGGGCATTTATTTAGAGCAGATGTAGATTGTATAAAATTAACATACGTCTGTTTGTACAATTTAAACCCAAGAAATCTACATCAAACAAACATCAAAAGAAAAAAGGTCCTGGTCCTTGATTTTTCTATGAAGCGACAGATCACTCATTATTCCAAGAGTCAACGATGTGTCGTAGAAAGAGATGGGCCTAATAGGAGCACTATTGAGCCTACTTGACCCATTTGACTCCATTTTCTGTCATTAACTGGGCTTAACAGAGCCCAATTGAGATCATCAATTAAGCAAAATGTTGCCCAATAAGATTCATGGGGTTTTTGCTTCTCTTGTCTCTGTTTTCGGAGGGTTTTGCCATCGTCATCAAATCCTCAACCGCCGTCGTCCCTTCTCCGATTCCCGGTATCAAAAGCTCTGTAACAAGAAGTGAGACTTTTGGCTTTTTGATGTGAGCACGTTGATGTAATTAAACCGTCCAATTAAGCAGCAGAAACTTTAAGTAGCAGCAATTAACCCTTTGTCAACTTCTAATTATGCTTCTCTTCTCTCTGTTTCCAGGGTTTTTCTCTCTCTAAAGTCATAGAATTGCTGAAACAGCATCGAAAATTTAATCAAAAGAATCGTCAGAGAAGATGAAAGTGAAGGTAATTTCACGCTCCACAGATGAGTTCACTCGCGAACGAAGCCAAGACCTCCAGGTATCTCTCGACCCAAATTTTCATTCAAATTTTCAATTTTGTACCCCAAAGCAATCCTTTTAATCTATTTTCATCAGAGAGTGTTTCGGAACTGACCCTAGCCTCCGACCTCAAGAGAAAGCTGTTGAATATGTGAGGGCGGTTAATGCAGCAAAATTGGATAAGGTAACGTGAATATTTGGAATTTTCGTTAAAAATGGTTCATGTTCGGTTAATTTTTCTTCAAATGTCTCAAATTAAGTTGGTTTGTGAATTTAGATATTTGCAAGGCCGTTTATTGGGGAAATGGATGGACATGCAGATGCTGTTTCGTGTATGGCTAAGAATCCTAATTACCTGAAAGGAATTTTCTCTGGTTCTATGGATGGAGGTATTTGGTTATTGAATTTGGTGAACTGATAAAAACGTCACTTGAATTTCTGTTATTGAGAATTTTACTTGTGAAAAGACGTGATTTTTCATTGCATTGCTTTGTTTTGTAATGTCTGCAGATATCCGCCTTTGGGATATAGCTTCCAGGTAATTTTTGCTGTTTCAATATTTTGATATTTTAGATGAATGGTAATCTTATTATGGTTTGTTCTGATTTTTTTTTATCATCATAAATTCTCTTTCTTTGTTATTTAAATAGGCGGACAGTCTGTCAATTTCCTGGCCACCAAGGTGCGGTGCGAGGTCTCACTGTATCTACAGATGGGAGTTCTTTAGTGTCGTGTGGAACTGACTGCACGTAAGTGGAAATTATATTGTTAGGTGCAAAGATAGTTTTAGTTCAATGTTTTTGCAGAACTTTCAAATTAGGATATATGTATTAACTTGACTGACTGATGATTGTTTGAAATGTGATCTTCTATTCTTTATTCAGCGTCAGGCTCTATAATGTTCCTGTTGCTACTGTAATGGATTCAGACAACACTTCTGACTCTTCAGCTCAGGTAATTCTTTGTTGATTTACTCACATTTTTCCTCAGCTATGTTTGTTTTATCATGCCTAAACAAATTGGTGGTTGTTTGTCCAGCCCCGGGCAGTTTATGTTGGGAAGAATGCTTATTGGTGAGATGGTTTTTACTTTAAGAAAGTTTATTTAATTTCTTATTCTTATATATTCCATACACATCTCAAATGATAACATTGGTCCCAACTAATGCTTGTCTTTTATTTATAGGGCTGTTGATCACCAATGGGATGGAGATCTTTTTGCCACTGCTGGAGCTCAAGTAGAGATTTGGAATCACAATAGGTTCTCTTACAAAACGTTTTGATTCTTATCACTAATATATTCATGTAGTTCAATTGTCTTGACAATTTTTCATTTCATTATTAGGTCTCAGCCAGTAAACACTTTTGAGTGGGGAACAGACACAGTTATATCTGTTCGATTTAATCCTGGAGAACCAAACCTCTTGGCAACATCAGGAAGGTATGTATTGTATTCTTCCTTTTGGGAGTTTCCACTCCCTTTATGTAAGATTGTATTGTGCCCTTGCGTTCTTATGTAACACGATAGTCTATCCCTGAAATTCATATTGTATTGAGCTTTATAATTACTATTTTACGCTTTATACAATGTGATTGTTGCTTGTTCACACTTCACACAGATAAATGATGACAATTTGCTCTCTCTTAAAATTATTGTTTTCTTTTTCAGTGACCGCAGCATAACTTTGTATGACATGCGCCTGTCAACTCCAGTCATAAAAATGATCATGAGGGTAATTTTTTAAGACTTCTTCGTCGAGATTCATTACATGATTATCTTTTGCTTAGAGTTTTCTTTTTTTGTATTTGAACTATTACATTTAATGCTTTGCTTTCCTTCTCATTCTTAAATTTCTTTTTTAATGATATTTTAAATGATTGATTGCACATATAACTGTTATTACAGCCTCATTTTTCCACCCTCTATCTTGATTTTTTTATGTATTCCCTTCATCAAGTTTTGTATGTGCTGCTTCTTATTTTGTCGCTGATTTTTATCTTGTTACAGACAAAAACCAATTCTATTGCTTGGAACCCAATGGAACCTATGAACTTCACAGCTGTAAGTACATATATTTAGTTTTAAAATTTCTGGAAGGTGTATTTCTAACAGGCTGCTGCATAGACTATCTGAATTCACATTGTCGCTATGAATTGTTGCATTGCATGAGTTTTATTATTATATTGCATTCATGGCTGAGTGGCGAGTGTTTAATGTGATTTTTTCAATTTCTGATAGAAACGCATAAAAAGGCCCATGATCTGTTTGGCGTCAAAATAAATTAAACCATCCACTTGCATAATGATGCAGGCAAATGAGGATTGCAACTGTTATAGCTATGATGCTAGGAAATTGGATGAAGCTAAGAATGTACATCAGGATCATGTTTCTGCAGTGTAAGATGGCTGTTCTTTATTCTGAACACTACTGTTTAATGTTCATCATTAATTATTTAGGGCATCTCCAGTGCTTATATCCAAAATAGGTATGATTGTCATGCCACATCAGCATCTCATTAAACTCTCCTTCCATTAAACTCTTTCACCCAACAATTATATTCTTCTTTATACTCAAACATGGGGTTCACACTCATTTTTCTCCTCATTTAATTTATTTATAATATACATTTATTTAATATATTAATTTTACACTTTTATGTGAAATAAATTATAGTTTTAAAATTTGATTTTAAATTATTTTGAATAAATTATTTGTGCGAAATTTGTGGAAATAATATTTTTATAAATTAGTGTCGAGTGAGTAAATATTTGAAAAAATATGTTGGTTAAAAAATCACTACATTCGAGGTCTATAAAAAAATCGTAGGTTAAAAAATAACTAAAATTAAAAAAAAAAATACATTGAAAATAATGTAACTGAAATTGTATGTAAAAAATAAATGAAGTCAAGATTGAGTATTTATAGATGAAAAAAGAGAAAAAAAATAAAAGAGGTTTTTTTATATTGAAACTAAAAAATAAAAATATAAAAAAATCAATTAAAAAAAATAAAATAAAAAGGGACAAGGTTCCACCAAAAGGTGGACCCCACCCATCATACGGGAAGGTTCAGGCCTTCCCGTATAATGGACCATCCACTGCCCAATGGTAGTGGATGGACATTGAGCCCCCGTTGGGGTTGCTCTTAGTTAATCACATGGTTGTGAAAATCGAATCTTTTAAATTGTATTGTTTTTCTCCAGGATGGATATTGACTATTCACCAACTGGTCGAGAATTTGTCTCGGGATCTTATGATAGAACAGTGAGTATATCTTAGACTGAGTTTTTATTTTTTATTATTAGTTATTGCAACTGATTTATTGTTTTGTTATTTAAACGTCTGATGCCGCAGATCAGAATTTTCAATTATAATGGTGGTCACAGCCGCGAAATCTATCACACAAAGAGAATGCAAAGGTTGGGTTCATGTCATAAAGTTTTTATTTCTTAATGATTGATTACAGGCTCCATTTAGAATGCCAACTTTTATAACGAACCCTTTATACTTCAAAAGAAGAGGCCTTGATGAAAACAAACATAAAACTTTGTGCTATTTTTGAATTTTCTAAATTGGTGAACATCACAACATTACTTTTTGATAACGTGATGTTTTCTGATGGAAATTTTTGCACTGCAGGATATTCTGTGTGAAGTTCAGCTGTGATGCAAGTTATGTTATTTCAGGTAGTGACGACACTAACGTCAGGCTGTGGAAAGCTAAAGCATCTGAACAATTAGGAGTTGTAAGTTTTGTCTTCGTCTATTTTGCCTATTTTTTCTATAGTCTATGCAAATATGGTACTTCTTGCATGGCCTCACTTAATGAACTGAGACTATATGCTTGACAAATGCTCCCCTCATGATGACACAAATTCTCCAAAATGTTGGCATTTGTGGGACAGATTGTACTATTGATGCATGGTCGACGGAAACGCACATATTTTGACACTATCCGTCAGCTAACCTCTTTGTCAAAAACTTAAATGTGATTGTAATGCATTCAACTTCTTTGCTGCAGCTTCTACCGAGGGAACAGAAGAAGCATGAATATCATGATGCTCTCAAGAATCGCTACAAGCACCTTCCTGAGGTCAAGCGTATCATCAGGTAAGAATATTTGAACTTCCAACCAAAGATTTAGTCTTGAAAAGCAAATATAATCGTTTTGCTGTCTTTGAAACGATAGAAAAAGCGTCACAGGAAAGAATTCTTGGGAACTTAATCGGTATTTTTCTTTCGTTCGACCACAGGCATAGGCACTTACCAAAATCCATATACAAGGCTGGTGTGCTGCGGAGAACAATGACAGAAGCTGAGAAGAGGAAAGAAGAAAGAAGAAAAGCTCACAGTGCTCCTGGAAGCATTATGACGGTGCCGCTGCGGAAGAGAAGAATAATTAAAGAAGTGGAGTGAGTTATGCAGTTGCAGGTAGGAGAGAACAGTGTGCCTCATGTCTCAAGATAGACGATCTGCAATGAATTTTAGCGTGCAGATTCGACGCAGTTGCAGTCAGTTCCCGCTTGCCGTTCAGCGGGCTCCAATTTTGTCCTTGTAATCAGTCGTGTATTAACAAAGCCACTTTATTTCTTTTCTAATTGGGTTGCGATAAGCCTGACCCAGTTCACTATTTTGAATTTCGCATACCCAGAAATATTGGACTGTTATCTGAGTTATTCTAAAAAGAACAGAGCATCAGCCCAACCGAATTTAGGTTGCTAATTGGGCTAACCCAAGTCCGAGTTAGTTCACTAGCTGGACTTGGTAAAAGGAGGTTAAGACAACTAAATAGGCCCTGTTCAGCCCAATCTGCCACCTCAGGATATACTTCGAAAAAGAATCTCCTTCAAAACTAATTGGGCTTAAAGCCCTTCACTAAGTTGGCCCAAAAGGCCGTAGTATTAGGCAACAGATGGGCCTGAAAGAACTCCAAGGATCTTTTAAGCCTATTAAATGTCACTAATTGGGCCAGATAAAGCCCAATAGAGGCCTTCAATAGGCTAAATCGGCCCAAAAAAGTTGGTTCCATGGGCCTAATAGAAGAATTTGCACCTTGTCTAGCCCAGGTTAACACAAAGTGGGCCTCTTAAGCCCCATTAAAGTCAATAAATGGGTCCAAGCTCAGTCATCACTAGGGTCCAAGCTAACTGAAAGTAGGCCTAATTAGCTCCATTAAGTCCATAAATGGGCTCAATCTTGATCATCCTTTGGGCCCAAGTTAACTCAAAGTGGGCCTAGTAAGTACCCTTTAAGTCAATAAATAGGCCCAATCGAGCCCTTTTTCATTGACGAGCCTGAAATCCCGTCCCAATGTGTACCAATGGGCCTATAGCATTACCCAAATGGGCCTAAGCGACCCCGACGAGGCCGAAGAAGTATTATCATCATATACCTTTCTTATTATTTTCTGCGGGAATTTAGTGTTGATTTCCAAAAAGCAAGAAATCGGTGATTTAATACAAACAATTCTAGGAAATACAAGATTCCAACTTTGTATAGACGTTAGGCTAGGCAAATGCTTTCAGTTTCAGTTTCAACATTAGAAAGACTAAGTGAATTCTTCGATTAAAAAAAAGAAAGAAGGACAAACAAGCGAATTAACCAATGATTTAGAAGATGTACTAAATAGCTACGCTCTTGGCTTCCGATCATCATCTTCATCATCGTCAGAGTCACCACTTTCACGAAATCGTGGATTCTTCTCCTGTAATCACTGAAATGTGTAAGAAACAAAGAACATTGTAGGAACAAAGAAGCAAACTATATAGAGAATGTGGAAGTCAAAATTTGAAAAATATTGTAGGATGCTAATAAACAGAAGCATTTAAACATTACCGGTCGTGAGTCCGGATCAGAGTTTCTCCTAGATTCATCTGAGGACCTCTTTGAAGGCTCATGTGCACGTCGGTCATCGTCTCGGTACCGCTTACGTTGGTAATCTGCTTTTCCAAAACAAAACATCACATTACCAAGCCAAAGACTGATCAACTAGCATGTTTGCTGCATCATTGCAATGATATTGGGATAATAGCTTAGAGAGAACGTACCCCTATTACGATGAGAACCCCCATGGCCATGGCCATGTCTACCATCTGACAGAAAAAATAAAATATGAGATACACCAAGGGAACATTTGAGATACATAGATATATGCTACCACTTCAGAAAAACCAAAGTTATCCGTCAAGAGGATTTGGTGATCTATTGGAATCCGCAAAAGCTATCTCAATGACCTTATAATCATAAGGTCAAAGGACCATTTCTGGTGTAATGATGCCTAAATTTTTAAAAATTTGTGCAAAAATTTGTCTATAATTATACTGAAAGAAACAACTCAATTAAGTTTTAGCATCATCGTGGCAACCAAATGTTTTTCCAAATACAAGGATATGGGTTTAATTCCTAGTAAAAGCATGCTATAAGACATTTACATAGGACCATCCCATTATACTTGGGTTGAGTTCCTATCTCTCAGTTTCGTGTTTAATGCGGCAGTGTGAAGTCCTAAATCCTCACCTAAATTACAGCTCTTCAAATAATACTGAAAAGAAGTTTATATAATATGACTATGCAAAAAACAAGTAATGATCAAGTCCAAAAATTGACAATCAAATTGTATCCAAGATAAAGACTCGAAAAAAGTGATCACTGGACATTCTAGATGTAACTGTAACTATTCACACACTATGTGGTCATCTTTCGACTCTAGAGGGCTGCTGGTGAGCAAAGACTCGTAAGCAGGACAGCCACACCAGAAATAAATTAAAATTTGACATAGTAGCAGAAATCTGGAAAAAAGCACAAGAATTCATGCAAAGTAAAGATTGTTTTTTAAGCAAGAAAAACGGCCAGACAAAGCAGCATCCAAGAAGCAGATGTTTTGCATGGCATAGCTCTAAATAACTTACATGGTGGCATGACTGGCGGAAATGAGCCTAGTGAGCCAGTACCATAATCCACAAGCTGCCTTTGAGCTTCAAGTTCGCGTTGAACTAATTTTCCATAACCTCCTCTGAATGGGCATATTAAGGAAAAAGAAAGCAGAGACTAGAAAGCATCCAAATAACGGCGAGTTATGGCAAAGAGAGAATAATTTATTAGTCAACTTGGTCAAAATACTAGCACTCCAGTATGATTAGAATGACATGTACAAGAAAAAAGATAAACCATATCTAAACAGAAAATCTCAACGAATATGAACATAACAAGAGGTACAATGATAGAAGATCAAATCAGATAATATAAGGCTTCACAAGCAGGAATGGACTAATAACACTATAAGAGAAGGCAGTATATTGCTTGATTGACATAAAACATGCACAAAGATGAAGCGAATGCCAGAATATATTAACCTTCCTAGACCATGAGTTGTTCAGCCCATCTATGAGACAAAGCATACACAATTGAGCTTAAAATCTTGTGATTTCCATACACTAGGACAAAGGCATGTTCTTTGTATTTCTTGACAATTTTTTCCCAATATGATGCAGTGCAAGGAAACTTGTACCTTAAAAAAAAAGGAAAAATAAAATGGAGAAGTCAACTTAATTTCACCAAACTTGACAGCCCAGGAGTAAGAGCCATGATAATGTTAGCAGAATTCAAAGTCATAAAATTTTAATTACATTGCATGAATATCACAACAAGAAGGATATCTGGATCATAGTCCGTCCTATACTCATCTCGCACCTGGAAAAAAATCAGCAACAATCAAATCAAGCACAGGAAGAGGATATGACCTCTAACTCTACAAACTATACATATTTGTAAGATAGGCACCGAAACAGCAAGGTTCCAAACCTGGCCACCACTACGCCCACGACCCCATTGTCGTCCCTCTTGAAACCCCCAATCAAAATCAACACGAATCGGACGATCATCAAGAATCGTCCCACTAATGTACTTCACTGCATCTTCAGCATCCTCCCGGGAGTAATACCTAACACACACACACGAACACCAACACAATTATCAAAATCAAAGAATTGACAAAACAAAGTGAAATTTACAACGAAAAGTGCGAATTAAGTAACAATGTGAGAGACTTACAATACAAAGCAAAACCCACATGGAGTTTTGGAGTTCTTATCTAAACCCATTGTGATCTTCTTAATCTCTCCGGCACGCGAGAAAAGCTCGTAAACCTGCTCCTCCGTTGTGTAAAACGACATGTTACCGATGTAGACGGTTGTTGATGTCAGAAGTGCGTGCTCAAACTCCTCTTGCGACCCCGGGAATCGCCGGTCCCGGTACGCCGAGAGCTTGTTCGGGTCCTGAAGCAAGTAGTGATAATAAATAATAATTGATAATTCAACTAAGTGATATTGAAATGGAGAATGAGAGATTGAACCTTGAAGAGAGAAGCCATGAATGATGGTTGAAGTGGAAGTGATCAATTAACCCTAACTTCCGAGAGGGAGGGTAACGGTTTCTCGAGAATTAGCAATCTAAAAATTAAATAAATAAATAAATAAACATTGGGACTGTTTGGTTCTGTGGTTTTATTTAATCAAGCATGGTTTTACCATTAGTGAAAAGGAGAAAATTGTTTAGAGATGAGATGAGATGAGATGAGATGAGATGATTTTTTATTTGAATTTTTAAAATGGCATATTATTTTTTTATCTTTTAAATTTTTATTTGTTAATGTAACAACATATTTGCATTAAATAATATTTAGTATTTTTAAAAAAAATTGTCACATTTTTATTCTTAATATTCTAAAAACTTATGTTTGTTTTATGCCATTTTTTTCAATTCTATTAAAATAGTAGAATGTGTAAAAAAATTATACTCGATAAAATGTGAGGGAATTTATTATAGGAGAGATTATTTATAACAGATTAAATGGTGAATTGCAAAACTAAATTGTAAATTTTTAGATTTAATAAATTTTTATAATAAAATATAAAAAGTATAATAATATTTTTGTAATTGTTATATATTTAGATAATAAGAACTTGTGCAAGGCCATAGGTTCAAACCTTTCAAACTGTACAATTTTCTTATGTCAACTCTAAAACCTCCTAAAATGAATAAAGATTAGTAAAGCGAATATAGACCATAAACAGACGTATAACCTAAAAAATCTCATAGTTAAAAAGATGACGACAACGATAATAATAATAATAATATATTAATAATATGCAATTGTTATATCTCCTACAAAATAAAATAGGAGATATAACAATTTATGTTTTAAAATCTTAGTATCTCTATTTTTTATTATTTAACCTTATATTTCTTATTTTTTTTGTGAACTAATTTTTTAAATAAAATAATTTATTTATTGATAAAAATATATAGAACATATTTTTTTAATTATACATATTATATACTACTAGTTAAAAATATGTTATTTTCTTTTTTTTAATTGTATAAGTTATATAATTATTTAACAACATAATTTATTTATTCTCACACGAAATAATAATACTAAAGTCTCCACTATCTCAATATCCAAACACCCCAGAAAGCTCAGTAGGGTTTTAGCTTTCTATCTGCAAACCCCGCAACAACTACCCATAGCGTAGTCTTGATCTCAAATCAAGAAAACAGCACAGCTGAGAAAAATGGCCACCTTCACCGCCGCAAGGACCGTTTTCCGGTCAAGGTCTGCCCGAAACGCCGCCGCAGGCTTCACTTCCCAGGCTAAAGTGAAACCCGGAAACGTCCCTGCGGCCTCTCCTTTCCGTGTCTCAGCAAACAAACCTCTCTCTAAGCCCATGTTCAGGTCCTATTCACTACTATTTACATTCATTCATCTATGTACATGGAAATGTTAGGTCTTTTTGCTTCTATTGATG
>CAODLS010435955.1:0-12556 GCA_948243855.1 Flueggea neowawraea | reverse complement strand
AAGATCTGAAATGATTATTTTGTTAGTTGTGGAACAAACTATTTCTAGTCTATTTTCTAGAGCTGCTTTCATTTGTATGTTTGTTAGTACCAGTATCCAGATTTGTAATAAATCTGTTGTATGCCTCTTGCAGTTTCCTCTCCTGTCAAAAGAGTAATCGGTTGCAAAAACTGGTGTCAGCAGCGGGGAGGAGAGTTCTGATGAAGCTAACTTGGTTGATTTTCCCGGTGGCCCTAAGGCCTTTGAAATTTGTGCAAAATTCTGCTATGGAATGACCGTTACTCTCAATGCTTACAATGTTGTGGCTGCTCGTTGTGCGGCAGAATATCTTGAGATGACTGAGGATGTTGAAAGGGGAAACCTTGTTTTTAAAATTGAGATTTTTCTGAACTCTAGCATCTTCTGGAGCTGGAAGGATTCAATTATTGTTCTTCAGACCACCAAATCTCTTCAGCCATGGTCAGAGGATCTGAAGATAGTGGGGAGATGTGTAGACTCAGTTGCTTCTAAAACCTCAGTGGACCCAGCAAACATAACTTGGTCTTACACATACAACAGGAAGTTATCGGTTTCTGATAAAATAGTTGAGGAGGGGTTGAGATTTCGGGAGAAAAAGGAATCTGTTCCAAAGGATTGGTGGGTTGAAGACATATGTGAATTAGAGATTGACCTGTATAAACGAGTCATGATTGCTGTGAAATCCAAGGGAAGAATGGGTGGAGCAGTGATTGGGGAGGCATTGAGAACTTATGCTGTAAGATGGTTGCCTGCGTCATTGGATGATTTGGTTTCTGATAATCGTAGCTGGAGATACTACAAGTATTTGGTAGAAATGTTGATTTTTTTATTGCCTGCAGATAGGACTATGGGTTGTGCATGTAGTTTCTTACTTAAATTATTGAAGGTTGCAATTTTGGTTGGGGTAGATGATTCGTCCAGGGAAGATTTAGTGGAGAGGACCAGTTTGAAGTTGCACGAGGCTTCTGTGCAGGATTTATTGATTCCAGCAAGGCCTCCTCAAACAACATTATATGATATGGAATTGGTAGAGAGCATTGTGAAGCGTTTTGTGATGTATGACAGTTATGGTCAGAATGTCAATGCTGAGAAGAATGATAAGGAGAGTACCGACTTTGTTTCTAAGCATCATCTTGGGGGATCTAGCTTGTTAAATCTTGGCGCCCTAGTTGACGGATATCTTGCAGAAATTGCTTCTGATCAAAATCTTACTCTGAAAATTTTCATTGACCTATCACGGTCGATTCCAGAGTCTGCAAGACCATTCCATGATGGATTTTACAAAGCCATTGACGTTTACCTGAAGGTAGTTTTTGTGCGTTGAGTACCAAAGTTGCTTTAGATTCTAATTTGGCAATGGTGTTTCCTTTTGAATATTTTAAATAATTGCTTCGAAATAGCTTTTATTCTGTTTAGGTGTATTTTACTGATTGACATAGGGGGATGTGGAATTTGCCGACTGAAAATTCTAAGCATGGATTGATGAGGATCGAGTTATATGGTTTACTGATTATTTGTTGTGTGTTCAGGAGCATCCCAGTTTGACAAAGGCTGATCGGAAGAAGATATGTGGGTTGATGGATGTGAAAAAGCTATCAATGGATGCATCAATGCACGCTGCTCAGAATGATAGACTCCCACTGCTTGTTGTCGTTCAAGTACTCTTCTTTGAGCAGGTTCGAGCAGCTGCTGGTGTACAAGCCCTGAACAGCAGTTCCCGAGACACGTCAAATTCCACGACAAACACTGATGAAGAATGCGAGAAAGTAGGAGCGGATGATGTTAAGCCCCTCAAGAAACAAATGAGCCAATTAAAGATTAAAGATGAAGAACTCCGGAAAAACGGTAGACTGATGAAGAAAAACAGCAAGAGTGGAATGCAACTACTACCTTCTCGTTCGAGGAGAATATTTGACAAGCTATGGGTTGTGGGTAAAGGTAACAGTGAGAACAGAAGCTCAGACACATCAGGTAGTTTGCAGAGCACGACATCAATGGTTCCCGGAGACACAAAGTCGTCCGGTTCTTCGTCAAGGCAGAGAGGACATTCCATCTCATAAAAAACAGCATCAGTGAAGCTTCATTAGAAGTGACGATAAGAGGTAAAAGTTATAGAAGTATGCAAGTGTAAAAAGTGATAGGTTTTTGCAGTAGTGGATGATGTGGGGTTCGTTCATATCTCTTATGGTTATCCAGAGAAAGATGTAATCAGTTCTTTTTGATTGGCTTTTAGTTTCTAACATCACTTGGTCCGAACCCAGAAAAGGCTATCTCTTTGTCTCTAGTTCACTTAGGTTCTCGGAAAAATGTCACAATGTTGATATATTTTTTGTTGTTGTCATCATTGTTTATTAAGTGAAAAGATGGGATATCTAACTTGTTTCTTGTCTAACTGATCAAAAAAAAAAAACTTGTTCTTTTTTTATGCATTGCAATTGTCGTTTCCTTAACGACTTCTAAGGAGTATTATTAAATGTTTCACAATCGTCTTAGTAATTGAATTTTCGACCTTTTAATACTAGACACAATTTCAATAGGTTAAAAGTTTATTGGTTTTCACAGTTGATCTTTAAAGCAGTTGAAGTGATAAAATCTGTTGATTTTTCTAGTAATATTGCTTAAGAAATATTCTACAAGAACGGTAGGAAATTCCTCAACCGACTAAAGTACAGTTTAAACGCATTTTTTCATCTGAAACTATCTGCATCCAAAACAGAGAAAAGAGGCATGCAACTGCAAGGAACAATTCTCTTCCTCTCCATGTTTCTCTCCCGGTACTGCATTATTCTTCTTTTAAGCCCTGGAGAGGAATCTCAACAAATCAATCTAGTTAGGCTAACCTGACTGGAGCGAGTTGGGTAAGATATTTCATTAACAGAAATATGAGTCGAGCAAAAAAATATATAGCAAAAAAAAATGTTGCTCGAACTCATATTTTATCTTTGGGAGAATTACATTATCATCTCTAAGGTAATTCATAATTTCCTATTACACAATTGAGTTTTGAAAAAGCTCTTATTGCATCCCTGACGGTTAATGTCATAAGCTCAGAATAACTGGACACGTCAGCTTTGATGACACGACATGTGGAACACATGCCAGCGTGATTGTAATGACTACAAAAAATTGACTTGTCCCATTAATCTGAGCTGACGGCGTTAACAGCCAAGGACACAATAAGAACATTTTGAAAAACTTAATGGCACACTGAGAGATTATAAATTATCTCAAAGATGTTAATGTAATTGTCCCTTTATTTCGTGTAGTTAAGCTTCTTCACCATCTGAAGTTGGTCAACAATTAGAATGCTCAAATAACTAATTAATATTCAATATTAAAGATGGAATCGCATAAATTTTTGAATTAATTTGATATTGGTTATTAAATTTTTGATAAAAAGGCGAAAACATAGAAACGTATTTTAGTCAACGTCTCAACGAGGAGAGAAGAAGATACATCGAACAACGAGATAATGAGGACATCTCTAATGTTTATACCCTTCTAGGGGTTGATGAGTTTATCACATCAGCAATTTACTAACTCATCACTCATCATATTATCTATTCCTAAGGGCATCCGTTATGGGGGCTCAATATGTGGTATATTGAGCCCCCATGTGATCCACTCCCCATAGGTTATAATAGAGTGGATGACGCCTTTATATGTCTGGGCTACACCAGGCGTATAAAGGTGTCAATGGACCCCACAGACCGTTGAACACCTTTATGTTTTTTTAAAAATCATTGCTGCAATGGATACCTTTTCCCTCCACTGAAGTTTTACACTCAAAATTGTGAAAAAATTACCTACCTTTACTTTTCACCAATTTTTTCACATAGTCCACCATTAGCTATTTCAAATGACAGCATTGTTGGAAATGAGCAAAAAGAAAATCATTTTGAAAAATGATTTGTGATTATTGCAATAAGCATAAAAAATTCAGTACTGAAAGAACACGTACAACAGTCAAGCAACATTGGTTTTGGATGCTTCTACAGGTTAATAAATTTAACTAATTGTACAATAGATTGTTGGGTGAGCATCATAGTGGTTAGAGTGACGAATAAATAAAACAACATGCTCGTGAATTGTACTATCAAAGTCTAAAAAAATATTTCACCCACAAACACATTTGAGTAATGGTGAAAGATGATCCAAAGTGGCAACCGGTGATACCTTTGTCTAGGTCATCCAAAAGGACAAAAAATAATGAAAGTAGTACGTATACAAATTCTTTCAATGACGATACAAGTGTGGGAGTCGAGCCAGATGAAGGCGAACTGCATCCAATCGGCCAAAAAGCAGCGAAGGAAAAGAGCAAGTAGAAGAGGAAAGGGAAAACAAAGGGCAATGAAAAAAGCACCGCCTATGATTGAGACGAAAAGATGGAATACAAATTGGTGAAAGGATTAGGAAGCTCGCCGGATATGAAATATTGATGAAGGATGCTTTGAACATGACTCCCGAACAATGTGAAACGCACAATTTTGTGCAATTGTCAAACAAAAATATAGAATGAATTAATGTAGTTTAGGGTGTTGTATTTTATTTTTAATTAATGGTATTATTATAGGCAATGCATTTTATTGTTTTATGGCATCAAGTAATGTACTTTACGTTATTTTTTACCTACAATTTTTTTCATATTTATTCACTCGACACTAATTTATAAAAATATTATTTCCAAAAATTTTGCATAAATAATTTATTCAAAATAATTTAAAATATAATTTCAAAAGTATAATTTATTTTACATTAAAGTATAAAATTAGTATGTTAAATAAATGTATTAATTGTGAATTATATATTATAAATAAATTGAATGAAGAATAAAGTGGTTGTGAGTCTCATGATAGAGTATAAAGAAGAGTATAACTGTTAAGATAGAGAGTTTAATGAAGAAAGTTTTATGGATTGTTGATATGATATGACAATCATACCCAATTTGAGTATAATCATTAAAAATGCTCTAATGATTAATTTCTCATTATACTCTAGTATGAAACCGAACTTAGCTATGGTCCTTTTGGGTTGACATCATTTATCTCCTTTAATGGTATAGATTAATTTAAAATCAATCTAACGGCTATAAAAATGTCAATACATTAAAAAGTGTATGTGCAACATAACGACTTTTTAATGTGTTGTTACATTTATAATCGTTAGATAAGTTTAAAACTAATCGTGAACTTTAAAAAGATGTAAAGGACATATATATAAAAGGCAATAACTCCTCTCGTATGAGACCTACAATTACTTTATTTATTATTATTTTTTATTTATAATATATAAATTATTATAAAAATATTTATTTGACACAAATATTTTCTGTGACATATTTGAGTTAAAAATATTATGTTAAGAATTATAGTAAATAATATTTATTATAATAATTATTTAATTGAATATTTAAAAATAATAATGTTAGTAAAATAAAATTTAAGGGTTGATTGAATAAATATTTAAACTATAATTTAATTTGAAAATTAAAAATTAAGCATTAAAATATATTTTCATTAATAGAAAATTACAATAATGTCTAAATATTAATAACAAAATATTAAAAAATATTACATTGTAATTAGTTCTAAAAAGAACATAAAATGGCTACTTGATACCCCATTTAACTTTTATTGTATCACAAAACCTACGATACTGCTCAAATTGTCCCGCAATCATGCCAGACGTATCTCTTGCAAATATTTGATAATCAACTTTTTTGTTCCAAACGTCTCTCATCTTTTATGCAATAGCAATTTTTTCCTCTTGACATTTTTTAAAATCACTCCATATTTCATGTCATTCTTTTGCTCCCATTTTTGCAGTTTCCTTTGCTTTTCCTTTTCTTTTTAACTTAGCATTTGATGCATTTTGTCCAATATGACGCACTTCATCATCGTTGGTTTTCGCATTTGATGAACTTGTGTAGGCATCACTCTCGTTGTTTTCTGTTCTTTTGATGATGTAGATAGATGAACGTTTGCTTTCCACTTTGGTTCATTTTTTAAAAGTACCCACACATGCTCGTAATTGAAACCTTTTTACGATTTTGATAATACAGTTCTCGAGTACATTGCTTCAATTGATGCTAACTCCAACCACTATGATGCTCAGCTAATGATTTGTTGTAGACTTCATTGAAACCATTAATCATAGGTAGCATCCATAACCAATTGTTCTTGCAAGTGCTTGCTTTTCTCTCCACACTAGATCTTTAATGTTCGTTGTAATACTTAGCGACTCGTTTCCAAAATTGTTTTCGCTTTGCCCATTGCCCACAATTAGATCATTTGAAATTGTAAGCCACGCTTTTGCGAGCCTTTTGTCATCCTCCATACTCCACGGTTGACGTTTATCTCCAATTTATTCATTCGACTCTTGCGATAAATTAATATTCCCACTTCATGGTTTTGTGGAAAAAAGATGAGATTTGAGAATAAGAACTAAAATTAACTTCTGTCGACTTGGAATTAACGGTTTAAGAACCGATATCTAAATTATGAGGATTGATTTGCATATTTAAGAGAAAATATGGATATTGATAATTTTGCATAAAAGGTGAAAAAAAGAGTATAGTTGATTTTTAGAATTTTGGGTAAATTAAAAATTTTGAATAAATTGAAAGTTTGGTGAAATAAATGAATATGATTGATTTTGAGAGTTTTGAAAAATTGGTAAAAGAAACGGATTGGGTTGGTTTTGAGAATTTTACAAATTATAAAAATTGAGGTTTTGAGAGGATGATTGGTTAAAATTTAGATTTATATTTTATGAAAAATTAAAATAAGAAGGTAAGAAAATAAGAAAAAATTGAATAAAGTTACAAAGAATAGAACAAAGTGACAAAGAATAGAGAAAAGCAACGTTGAAAAAATATGGATGAGTGATCTATACTTATAGATCAAAGAAAGAAAGAAAGAAAAACAAGCAACGGTCAAGTTGCTGGAAAAAAACCAAAGTGCAACGGTAAAAAAAATAACCGTTGCACTGTTCCTCCTAATCTGTTCCCAACGGTTGTGTGCCACGTCATCACTTTGACATCCCATCGCTTTTGACTCTACTTCCAACCAGTCGCCAGTCCCTAATCCGTACACACCCCGGCATCGGAGACCAATACTACGCAGGAAAACAATGAAACAGCTCCAACATAGCATCCCCGGCGCCATTTCACTCACCGTTCTATTCATCTTGCTCCTATCCAACGCCGTGGTTTCATCTGCACATTCTCAATGCAAGGCCTGGCTCGTCCAATCCATCCCCACCGACATGCCGCACCTCGCTCGCGTCCCCGGCGTTCTCTCCACTGGTAACTCCATTACTATCAATCCCTGTGCTTTTCGGTAATTTTGCATTTGAAATCAGTTTGAAGGAAATAATTGTTCGTATCTACAGGAGATGTGTTTCGTTGGTTGGTGGGTAACGCCACGAAGCGGTTGGATGTGATGGCTCAGTACTGGCAGTTAGTTGCGGCACCCGAAGATTCTCGTTCCGGTGATTATGGTTACTCCAAAGAGGAGATGGAGCGGTTCGGTGCGTCTGATGGCTCTGCTGTTTACAGAGCCATCGTGGACGCCGCCGATCGCCGAGTCAACATCAGGTACTTTTCTGTTCTACGTTACCGCTTTGTTTGGTTGACTTTTTGCTTCCAAAAATTATAATCAGATGACTTGTTGAGCAAAATTAGTGAAATTAAAAGTTAAAATAATTATGAGAATGTTAACTGGAAATGCAAAACAAAAATAAAAACCCTTTTGAAAAAAAATGCAGCATTTTGAGTATTGTTTTTTCAGATTGCTGCAGCATTCAGGAGTGTATCCTGACTTTACGAAGGAACCGTCTGAGATTGCTTTAGGACGGCCTAACGTGAAGAATGTGACTTTATTGTTGAGCCAGTGGTGGGGATCAGGCATTGTGCATGCTAAAGTTTGGATATCTGATCTTCGGGATGTTTATATTGGGTCTGCCAACAATGATTGGAAATCTCTCTGTCAGGTTATATTTTGAATATGCTAATCATGGTTCTTTTAATTTGGGTGAACCGTAGAAGGCTTTACTAATTGTCATTAGATTGCGGGTTAAGGAGGTTGGAATTTTTCTTCGTGGATGTCCAAAAATAGCAGAAGGGGTTGAAGTTTACTTTGAGAGTCTATGGAAACTTGGTCATCTTAATTCAACGAATATACAAGAACTGTGGTGGATCAACAGTGGCAGGTTAATAGAACAGTTCCCTGCTGGTCACATTTCATTGAGAGGAAAGAGAGGTGCAGGTATATTGGAGCGCCTTTGTCCTTGCGTGTTGCTTATCTTATTTACTGTTGCAAATGCACGTTGTTTGGCCCCAAATTTAGATCATGTGTGAAAGTTTGAATTTTCATCCCCATGGTAATTATAGGTTTTGATGTTTGCAACGTTGCACAGTTGAATTCGTATAGGAGTTTTGAGTGCCATGTTTATAAAGCAAGGAGTGTATTCTTGTTCTTTGTGAAATTACTTAGATTTATGCCATTTAAACTGCTTTTCCATAACTTCAACCAAAGCTGTTTAAGTCTGGCTGAGGTATTTTACTGCTTATTTAAGTTTTCTGATGGGATTATTGAATAGAATAAGAGCATGAACAAAGATTTAGCATTTTGTGATCAACATAATATATTTTTGTCCTTGTTATCGCAGGTCCCCTCTTCCTCATTCTGTGGAGGTGCCCCATGTGGGAGGCTATCTTACATTGTTAGACCCGCATTTCATCAATATTTCAATTGAAACTCCTGGATTTAATTATTCAGCTATGCAGCCCCAACTAAGCTATTTATCTTTTGCTCCTCCTGAGGTAATTGCAGTCTTTTGTTCATTGATATGTTTTGGTTCAGACGTTCTACATGGCTTCAAAAAATTTGAATGTTCATCTAGTCTCTTTTGTGGTACTATCCTCATAGTTCGTAAACTGATTGTTTTCTGGAAGATATTCCCGAAAACATCAGCAATACAGTTATGCAGAAATGAAATTGTAAAAATCTCTTGTGTATTTTTGTATCTTCTGTGATGAAGTAAGATGATCATGCTTGCTTTCAGAATGAATATTTTTCTTAATGATCTCAAATCAAAGGATTCCTGAACAAGGAGGGAAAAAAATTGGTGTAAGAACTCCTGAGATTATTTGGGTCATGTAAACAAATATTTAGACTTTAGTTCTATTGAAGTCATAATGATTGGCATTTAATTGTTGGCACTCCAGGATGTATGCTGCTTCATGTTTCATGGCAGATAATTTTTTCTAGATTTTTTTAAAAGAAATTCTGCTCCACCTATTTATTTCAGCTGAAACACTAAAAATGCTAAAAATCTCTTGTGTAGCTGATGTTCTGACTTGATTCTTCGTCCATGTTGATGCTAAATTTGGCTAGCAGCTTTCTTTTGGCAGGTACCAAGCTGATGAACAGGCATGGGTTGATACAATTAAATCTGTTAGAAGTGGAGGGACAGTTAGGATCAGTACAATGGACTGGCTAGGGCAGTCTCAGTATGTGAAGCAAACAGTTTACTGGCCATCCCTTTCATCAGCAGTATCACAGGCAATTACGTTCTCATTTAACTCTCTTGAGCACTATTTCACCTCTCTCACTCGTTTTGGCCATATTTTATCAGAAGCATGTCTTTTTTCTGTGTTTCTTTACTTCAAAGAGAAAAAACAAATCCATGCCTCGCAGGTTGAGGCTGATGGTATTTACACAATAATCATTTGCATGCATGAATTCATCGCGTATATTCATGTAAGAATGTTAATTTCTAATATTTAGTTTATCAGGTTTTCATTCATTTCTTTCTGGTGACGTAGGTTGTCTTCTCCAAGAATGCAACAGTAAAGATACTGGTAGCATACTGGGCACATTTTATCAGCAACACTGATCAGTATCTGAAATCTCTTCTGTATTCCAATGTTCTCTGTTCTTCTTCCAAGTACAACCACTTTGCCGGTAAAGTCGAGATTAAATACTACGTGGTTCCTGGCTACAACCTGACAGGACCTGCCATTAGCAATTGGACTAGGACCCGGAATATTTACCCGGCTACACCCGGGTTAACCATGGAAAGTATGCAGTTAGTGATGTGCGAGCTCATGTTGGGACAAGCAACCTTGTGTGGGATTATTTCTATACAACAGCAGGTGTCAGTTTTGGGACATACAATCCCGCCATTGTTTCACAACTTCAAGCTATTTTCGATGCTGATTGGGACTCGCCATATGCAGTTCCAGTGGGTGAGTTCAGGGAAGGACACTGTTATTCAAGCTGATTTTAACTTCCATCTAAGAGAAGCACTTGAATTTGTCAAAGCAAGTTCTATTCCTGCAAGCTCAGTGTGGCTTCAGACCAAGGCAGATGGAAATGGCATTTTAAGACTCTGGACCTTCAGTTTGCTGTGGTGCAAAAGCAAAACAATTCATTTTATCAGAAAGTAATTTCATAGCATAGGTTTGTTTATTTTAATTTAAACTTCTTTGTAACTGAAATTTTTCAATTTAAATAAATAGATTTTTTTTATAAATTTATGCTGAGATAAAGGCAAAAATGCTCTTATTATTAATTAGTGAAATTCTTTTATGTTGAGGACCATTAATCAGCTTAAGAAAAAAATTAGAGGCTTAAAAGTAACTTTTTTTCATAAATATCAAATTTAAATGGAATATTAATATTGCAAAACGAAAATAACCAATGCATACCAATAAACTTGAAAATAAATTGTTGAATCATCCTCTTGTCTAATTATTTAAATCTTTTTTAATAAAAGAGGACGGTACTTCATTAATTTGTTAATTATTATTGATTACCCTCATTGACATCTTATTGATTACCTTTACTTGTGGCAGAAAAATATCGTAGTTATAAAAATAATTATTGATATCTTTAAATATGCTTAAAAAATTATTTTAATTTTGTTCAATAATAAATTGGGGCTTCAAAATAGCACACAACCAACCCAGGCAATCCCAACATATTTCCAAGTCCTTATTCGGCTGGAAACCGTTCAGAAGTCAACACAATCAACGGCTGATATCATCTAACAACTTCAGCCCATCACATTACAGTAGACGCGCAGATACTATACACACTAAACCCATAAGTGAAACTCCGCAAAACCCAGTTCGAGCGAGCCTCCTCTGATCACTTACTCAGCTCTCGAAACAAATTAGTAGTACCAAGTGCAACCAAAGAGATGCAGAGGTTTAAAGGAGTGATAAAATTGAGAAGTTCAATAAAAATCAGAGCTGGGTCTCTCTCTTATCAGAGAAACTTCTCAGCTCTACCGGACTATGCTCAACATGATGATGTTCAAGAACAGGTTTAAGAAAAAAAATTCTTTCATTCGCAAACATGTCTGTTTTATTTCAAAGTTGCAGTATTTCTGGTCAACAACCTTGAAAATTTTGTGGGTTCTATTAAATTTCAGGTGTTGGTTGAAGGAAGAGCGAAATCAAGAGCTGCCATTCTTAACAGACCTTCTTCTCTCAATGCGCTTACTGTTCCAATGGTCTCTCCCTCTGACCCCCCCTCCTTTTCTCTCTGTTTCTGTATTTTTATGTATATTATGAAACATTTGTAAAAAAGTTGAAGGTGTTTCTTTTATTAGGTGGCTAGGTTGAAGAGACTGTATGAATCTTGGGAGGAAAACCCTGATATTGGGTTTGTCATAATGAAGGTACATTGACTTGTTAACTATTATTAATATCAATTTTTCAATTGGTATAATTTTAATTTCCAACCATTTTGTTAGTGGCAATGCTTTAGAAAGTGATTTTTTTTCCCGAAAAAAAGGAAGAAGCCTTGTTGCTTTGATTGTATCAGTTTTGGTGCCTCATCTGTTTTTTTGAAATTCTGTGAAGGGTGGTGGCAGGGCTTTCTGTTCGGGTGCAGATGTGGTTTCCATCTCCCAGCTAGTTAATGAAGGTTTGTCATTTTTTAAATTCTAGTTAAAGGCAATGAAAAGGGAGAAACGGGAAAGGAAGAGTGCAATTTCTTTCTTTCTTTCTTTCTTTTTTTGGTAATAATACTCATGTAAAGGGAGTTCGTATTTGTTAGTGGTTATTGAACAGTTCAAACTAAGCCCTAATCCCAAACTAGATGGGTTCCCTATGTAGACCTTTCTCCTTCTTAAGGAATTAACCATATATTAATCAATTCGTTAAACATTTCTTTTTTGCTTTTTGGAACATGCTTTACTCCATTTTATAGCATGGAATTCTTTGATGGATATGACTATATCTTGGCTAATTGCAGACAATGATCCTGCTTTTGAGCTAAGCACCCCTATGAATATATCCAAAATAGGATTCTTGAAGCAGCACAAATAGGTGAAAATGTTGCTGCATTAGGTTTTAGCATCCACTTGTCATATTTGTTTTTCGATTATCTCAGTGACAAATAAGAAATTTTGTAATTGTTACATTGACATGTTGCTTCTCTTTATTCAAAAAGTATTCTCATTTTAGATGCATCCTTTGCTTCAGGAGTTATGAATCATAATCAGTTGCAAGGTTGCTGATATG
>CAODLS010435953.1:0-14122 GCA_948243855.1 Flueggea neowawraea | reverse complement strand
ATGCTCTAATTCAAAAAATTTGTTTTCTAATAATTTTAACATTTAAGAGAAAATGCGGGACATTACAGAAATTTTTGAACATCTCAAAACATCATTAAACATCTAAAATCATCAATCAATACTCTAAGTTATTCCAAAAATCAAATTGAACAAGACCGAAAAGCTACAGAAATTTTAACCAAAACAGACGAGTATTACAGAAAGAGAGAGAAGAGTGTACAAATTGAGAGAGGAGAGAGAAACCAAATGACCAAATAAGAAGAAAAGCAAAAGTTGAGGACTTAAGACAAATTTAGTCCATTCGGACTAAGAATTACACATGTACAAATCATAAAAAATGAACTGAAAATTAAGAAAAATAGTTAACTGTTGATTAGTTTGTAATTGAAGGTGCAAATTGCAGTTGAGAATGTAATTAATCCTACTTTTTTTTCTTGAGTATGTTTTAATTTTTGCTTATGTTTCAAAAGAACAGAGTTCTAGAAGAAAGATAACATAAATCAATCACTTAATTAGAATACCATAATTTTATAAAGTTGGAATATTAATAGAAATATTGGCCAACACTTACCTAACAAAGTATTGCATATGCTTTGTTTGGCAAAAATGTTTTATACTATATCCCATAGTAAATGATGCCTCTAATTTTTACTATTGTTGTTTACACTATAATTTGAGCAAATTGTGGAGGGAATAAAATCAAGACTAAATAAGGAAACAATTACAACAAATCTAGAAGTTTATTAAAGAGCTTGTCTTCCAAGGAAAAGTCATGGGATGTAGAGTTTGGTCTTTAAGAAATTATACAGAAATGAAAAGTCAAATATGCCACCATGGAGGATTGCCAACAAATCAAGGAATTAATTCCATGACTTTAGGGACAACACAATGGGCAAATTAACAGCAAATCCTCGATGAGAACACTATAAATATAGCACATGTACATTGGAAAAGAGACCTCTCCTCTTAACAATACAACATCCCTCATGGATCCTCTTTAGTTTATCTTCTCTATTTTTTTGGTGTCCTCTACTATATTGTTTTGTCAAATTCTTGTACTCAACCTTTAAATTCAATAAAATTTCTCTTTTCATTTCATCATTGTGATTTTGTTATTGTTCTTAAAGAGGCAAGAGATCCATAGTTGATCATCATTGTGATTTTGTTATTGGACCCATAGTTGATGATTTATACTCTTTAATCATCACCAATCGTTTGATTAATGAAATTAGATTTCTCAAGCGCAATTCTTGATTAATTGTTTAATTTTGCTCACGATCTACACCAAACTCACCAAATGACAACATTATTTTTCCGAGTTCTAATAAAATTGGGGAACGATTATAAATATTTATATTCTACCAACACAATATATTTTTTACTATTAAAATATCCAAACTGTTACACATTCTCTTTTTGATCTAAACAAACAGAAGCAAAACTATTATTGAATAAAATTAATATACTCTTGAATGCCAGTGTGATAATTAAGTTGCTTCCAAGTATAGTCTATTGAAGGGAGGAAAAAGAAGAATAGACATTAAATTGAACCCTTTTGTTTAATGTAAGTGACCTTAAAAATTGTATTTTAAACAGTAAATATTTCATGATATTGTCATTTCTGTCATCATTTGTGAAGGAAAAATATAGAAAAGCAAGACTTGTTGCTGTACCGTACAAGTCAATTTGTATTTTTTTTTCTTAATTATGAGGTGTTAAAATTCTACATTCGTTTTATAATTCGTATCTGTCTGACCAATTCGTATTTTACAAGTCAATTTATAATTAGTTTAAAATGATCTTGAAATGTACTAATTGAGATTATCAAATTAACCAATCAAATGATGGCTTGAGATGAATTTGTGGAAAAGGCAAGACAAATCAGATATTTCAATGACTTAAATCTGCATTTTAGTCTAGAGACATGATCAAATTGTCTAGGTATATGGTTAATCAGCTGATTAATTCGATAATCAGAAGTAGGTGTCCTATCATTTCACCCATTGCCATTACTGCATTAGTTCACATTCATAGTATCATTAATCGATCGGAAGAATTTATATACTTTTCTTTTTGTTGTTTTTAATTTGTAAAGAGAAAGATGGTGACGATATGGGAATTATAATTTTAGATCATTTAATTATTGCAAGATTTATTTAATTGCCGTTGTTTTTTTTGATAAATCGTATAATCTTATTCATCTAATCCTTAAAACAGCAGATTATAAAAATCGAAAAACCTTCTCAAGTTGAAGTTCATTAGTACACTTAAGGCCACACTAAAGTAGTAGAAAAGATTGCTATTGAAAATCTGTTATAAATTGTTGTTGGATTACTTATATCTAAAGTATTCATACTTCATAGATTGTATATTTTAGTGCTACTCAGATTTTTGTATTACTAATTACATTAAGATCATTTCTGAAAATTTAGGAACACATTTTTTATTTTATCATATTTTTTTCACACCACTTAAGTTTGTTTTGAAAGTGTTAAACTATTGGATAACCAGGTGCAAACCCTTACATAAAAATCATCTAATACATGAGCCCAAACTGATCTCTACTTTCATTGGAACATGGGTAGATCCACAACTAACGAAAAGTTCAGAAAATAATCATTTAGAACTAACCTATTAGGAACAATCTCTGATTTATTTAATTGCTTTTACCATGATTTAAGCCTACAAATTATTAAAATACCAAAATCTCCATGAGAAAAAATTGACCTTAGAGAAAAAAAAAAGATGGCATTCCTACTTTGTGGGGATTAAAACATAAGGTTCAAAGAAGTAATCTTTGCTGCCTAGAGTGGTAGAGGGCCTACATGAGATTGCTAGACAAGAAGGCGTTCACTCATTTCATTCTGCTGCCATGCCATCAATCATCATGCACTTTGCTTGTTTTCATTCACCTGCTAACTGATCATTTTTTGCTGGCTATATCCCACATATGAGGAATTACCACAAGGACCCTTCTTCTAGTTTGTACAATTCGCTGCATAATATATCCAAAAATTGTTAAAACAAAGAAAAATTAATTATGTATTTATAGTTTATATTATAAGAGATACTGAAATATTTTCAATATTAAAAAAAAAAACAATGTTCAATTTGTAGTAGGATACAACATGATAAAAAAAAATTATCTTGGTACTTTCAAAATTAGCTCAAAGAATATTAAGATCAGTAAAAACAAAAACAAAAAATGTGATATATGTACAATGTACCTTATCAGAATATCTTGTCATAGTCATACCTTAGCAGAATTTCTTGTCATACTTCATTATTATGATTATTATATATATTTTTTTCACAACCACAATATCCTGCAGAAAGTTAGTCCGTGAACCATAATGTCACAATTCACAAATCTCATGTCAAAACAGGATGTTTGCCTGGACCCTCTGTCACTTAACTATCAGTTGTCACTTTGTCATAACTTTCAAACACTGTGTAGAGATCCCATTTTTTCATTTATAAGTTTATCATCCTCATTTCTAGAAATTTGCTTGCCCCTATACTGCAAATATATATTGTGATAAATAAAAGAACAATAAAATTTTGCAGTTGGAAATATATTATAATGTTTTTAGATACCCGGATATCTCGTTTACTTGGAAACAATTGTAAATTGAACAGGTTTTCCCCTTCCAACATCTAGGGGTAGTTCTCCTGGATTTGCTAAATCTGCTTCTTTGTAAATTTAGCTTAATAAAACCATCTTTACCGATTAAAAAAAAACTGAAATTTTTTCAGTACCTTAAGTCGAGTGTGGTTTTCAAGTTAGTTTCAACCATTGAAGATACAATTTTAAAGCCATAGAGGTAAGTTTTGCAATTACAAAGCCAAATGGAGAGTAAAAGAGTATCCAAATGAAAAAAAGAAGTTTTAGATTAATTGGTTCTCTCCCTTGCTCTTTTGACAAATAAATCCGTTCAGGATCAATATCCTTGTCAATGAACCAAGAGTTTATTGTTCGTTTGATTGATAATCTTTAACTTGATTAGAAAAATAAATTGTTCAGTACAAATTTAAAGTAGCAAGCTTTCCGAGAAAAAAGTATAGAATGTTTCTTTTTAACTTTTCTATGAAACGCATATAGTCTGTTATTTGAAAGATTTTTACTCGATAATCAAATACGAGGTTCGAGGGTTTGATCATAGGGATTGTAAATTGCAAACGTTGAGTGTGTCGACAACGACAAACATAATAGCTGTCGAGAGAGATTGTGAGGTTGTTTATGAGTGTGGTTTTGCCTTGGCTTCATATGTATACACTACAACAGCTGTCAATTTAAAAGCTGTCTGTTCATGAAGGTATGATGGAACCCTAGGTAGGCACTTTACAAATAAAAAGGTATTCTACGATGTGTTTAGATTTGTTTGAATAGTTTATATGAGTTTTTCATTAATTTTAATTATCTATCTTATATTACTTTTGATAACTCGATGTCCTTGTAATTTTATTCATTTAGATTGCAAAGAAATGGTCTGGAGAATAATCTGGTAAACAATTTCGTATAAATGTAGATTCACTTGTGTTTATAAACAGGCCGAAATTGAATATATCTTATGTGCACCTTTCAAAAACCTTGACCAAAAATATTGTTTTGTACATAAACCAAGATTAAACATCAAGAGAGATAACTCACAGAGTTTCGTTAAGTCTCAAAAGAATTATCTATCTTATATGAATTGGTCATTTAATTTATGCCCAAAACCTATAAACAATTCTTTTAAACTCACCTAACATACAATTTTAGTTTTATTGGTGATTAAAGGTATTCAAGGAGTTGAAAGTAATTTTATTTACGAGCTTGATAAAAAAAGTTATTAGCGACAAAAACACTTTCTAAAAATGCCAAATTAGTGGAATTCATTAGGCAGGGATTGCTTTCTCAAGGTTTTTGAATTTGATTACCTATAGTGGACCATCGCTTACCTTTTTGAATTTTTCAAGGTATTGGAATCTCGTTTCGCCAGAAGTGATTATAAAATAAAGTTTAGGTTTTATCACGAGACAATTTTCCAAATTTAGCACTATTTGTATCACCATATATATGTACTGTGTGATTGGACATTTAATTTAATCATGCACATGCATCTGTGTGTATATTCTCTCTAGAGACAATGCATGTATGGCTCAGCGAACTAATTATTTTGAATTTCTCACTCAATGAAACAATAGTATAGGGATTGCTAGGCCTGCATGGAAACATATATAGAAATAGCCCTGTTGGTGGAAAATAACGAAGCCAATTTCATTTGAGTTGAAACTTTATTCTGGGAAAACAAACCTCGGAACTGGGTTAGCGACCGAGACCGAGGTATCCTGTAATATAGAACTAACAGGAAAAGGACTGAACAAACTTAATCATAGATGGTGTTTCTGTGGCAAGAGTGCCCTAGCTGAGATTCTACGTAACTGCGCGCGGCGGGATTTACTGCGAGATTAGGTGTTTTTTTTATAAGTATTTATTCTCACCAAGAATTGAATTATCAACTTTATAATATTAGAGAATTGATTTCAAGTTCAATGAGTTACAAAACCATTAGTGAATATGGAAATAATTCAGCTACATGGAGTAAATCTCTACTAACAAAAGTTGGAGATTTAGCTGATCCTAATAAGTCGTTTTCCAAAGATAAAGAGTTATTCATATTTTGAAAATCGAATCACTCTACATATTTCTAGCCCATAGTGGTTTGAACTAATTAAAATTGTCTTTTTTTTTTATTAGTCGTTGTCCTTGGATGTGATTCGTCTAGAACTTAAAAAAATGTTCTAGGAAAGCTATAAAATGTTTTTACAATGTTATAAAAGCCGTGCTTATCAAAATCAAGAAAAAATAAATCCGAGACCCTATGAAGAGCAACCCAAGAGCTTCAATTGACGAGTATCTTTTTGTCCATCTTTGTGAACAACTCCAAATTGTGCTAGACACTCCAAGTGCTATGAGCCTCATGCCGAAATTCTTCCATAACATGAAAAGAGGATAAAATCATATTTCGTTTCCTAATCATCGAATTCGACTCGATCTTCTCCACCGAATCATCTGACTAATAGTTTTATCATTCGATTTCCATTGAAGCATTCGGTTAACTGTGACTTTGTGAGTTTGTTATTTTCCTTGTAAAATTATTTTTTTTTTCCATTAATTTTTGATTGAGATATAAACTTATTAAATTTTAATATTTGACATGAAGTTCTATAGGTCTATGTTGACCGTTCTTTTTTTTATGAATAAAATATTTTATCTAAGAACGAAGTCATCAAATCAGTGACTTAATAAAAATGGAATGCATGGTTAATTATGCATGTAAATTCATTTGTCCAAAGATTCATAACCCTAGTTGCCACCCACATAATTGGTTTAATTTACGAATGAGATGCATGGTTTAATCTCTTTCAAACGTAGATAAGTGAATATGTACATTAAGGTTTCCAACGTAGGATTGATTGGTAATTAATTATGTTATTACCTAATGACTAAATGATATAAGAACAAATTGCGGTCATATCATCCTTCAGCCAACAACTGGCTGGAAAGTGCAAATATTCGATGCAAAAGCATGTTTTATTTGAAACATGTCGTCAAATTGTATGTTACAGACGAATTTTCAAGTACATGTAAGGAGCAAATTAAATATATATACATCAAACCATGATTAAAATATATTTTCTTGGTGACGTAATATTTTATACCTCACCAATTCATTGTATATATCTATAAAGAGCGATTTAACCGATAAGCAAACAAAGATTGTACACTAAATTCTGATTTTAAATCTCATAAAAAAACAATTTAAAAATAACTTGTTACATAAAAACATTATAGCTAAATTATATTCAATCATGAGACTTTTTATTTTTTTCATAAATTTTCATCAAAAGACTAAATTGGATGTTAGTTTGTGATCATTTTGCTTCTAAATATTATAACTAAAAAGCATTTTCTTATAAAAAAACGTAACAAGCTTTTCACCAAGAAAAGAAAAAGATAAACTATAAAAAATAAAAAGAAAAAAAAAATTATTCATTTTAACATTTTTTAGTACAACGGACTTCCATATTTAGGAGGATTAAACCTAATCTACACCCTGACACCCCCTAGTGCCGCTCAACTCTGGGAACTAAAATGTCATAGGTTTGGCGCCCACCACTGGGTCAATCGTGTTGCGACACAAATTAACTTGTGCTATGGAATCACAAATTATTTTTTATATTTTTATAATTTTACTTTTATAAAAGCATCTATAATAAGAGCTTAATAGAGAATCTATTAGACTCTTATTACATTAGACAAGTCTAATCTCATAAGGCATCTGGTCTGACTAGTGTTCACTAACATGGTGGACTGCTGCTCCCCACAATGTTTTTCTATATTTTTATTTCTTTTCTTTTGTTTTCAAGTTTTTTTGTTATTTTCCCTTTACTCCAATTGGTTGGTTCTACTAGTTTATTTTTATTTGTAAAAATATAAAGAAAATGTATCTTGAAAAATTAATTATAAAAGGTAATCCATTTTTTAACACATCTCATTTTTTTTGACATATGCCTCTCCTTTTTTTTTTTTAACATCTATCTCTCTTTTTACAATAAAATACATATATATTACCATATATCTCTACAATTTAATTAAACATAATATATTGTGTCTTGCTTTTTAAAATATAACACCAAATTGTGAAAATAATATCTCTTATATCCGACCAAAATGGATCCCACATAATTTAACGACAATTTATTTTTTTAAATATTTTTTCATACTCTTAAATATTTTTGTTTCTAACATTTAATTGATCAACAATTAAATAGTAATTGAAAAAAAAATTATTGGTTGGTTATAGCAATTTTTGTGCGTCGGAAACAAAATTTTGGTTGTTTATAAATATTGCTATTATTAAGTGTAAGGTTCTCTTTAATGTCAAATGGTTTTCCTTAGTTGTCAAGCAGCCGGATTTCACATCATAATATTGATAAGCACCCTGTCACCTTCAATTGACAAAATTGAGACGAATATAAGACCGTTATTATGTAAAAATTCAAAAGACAATGCTTCAACTAGTGCATTGTCGACGCAAACATTTGGAATTTCAAGTAAAAAACAAAATCGTATTAAGTTCATTACAAACTTTGCTAATCAAATGCGTCAATTAAGAAAGAAGAAAACCTGTGTTGATGTGCTTTTTTTAATAAGTTTATATTATGCATACGATATCGTAGATTAGCAGAAACATAGGAAAACCCCTTAAACACCCTTTTGTTCCTTGATTTCCAGAGATCCCAAGCCAACAACTGTCAGAGATTTATCCAAAAAGTCTCTGGCAATAACTCGTCAACTAAACTAGCTCATTATTGAAAAAACATGGCAATCGACTTTGGCATAGCCTATTTCATGCTAACACGGAGAATCTACAATGTAGCACAAATGATATTGTGTTTTTGGATTCTTACAAATAAAGCAGTTGACTTCATTGTCTATTTCTGTGAGCAAGGGAAGACTTACTTGGAAGACGATTTTGTCGAGCAAGCCAAGTAAAAAACTTATCTTTGGCGGGCTAAAGAGTGCAAACAACATGGAAACAATTGATGATCTACTGATGGAAGGGTCTGCTGAGATTGTCGAAGTTGAGTAAAAGACTGAACTAAAAATTCCTTTTTGTTTAGCTTCCAAAACATTGGTATCTTCATCATTAGGTTGGAGAACAACAGAGACCAACTGATGTCGCATTTGTTGCAATTCTTGCCCTCCCATTCAATCGCAAACATCTACTCCGAAGACTACGGCTCAGATTGCAACAAGCTGAAATCGTCAACCTTTAATTCGTCGAAATTCATATTTTCCAAAGCAAAGAAGAGTGAACCATATTTTTCTTAGGCATGACGAAACAATGATGGATAAGTGTTTGACAAAGAAGAGTTTTGTAGCCACTTACCATTGCCAAAAAGATGAATTTTCTCCACACTTCTCACAATAATTTGAAAGTTCTCAACAAGAGTGCCTACATCTAATCATTGTTAACACAACATCTCTTGATTCCTGTCTACATAAAAAATGTAGCGAACTATAAACCACTCCTAATCGAGTAGTGCAACTTCCAAATCCACTTAAAAACCAGTACTTGATTCTATACTTGCAGAGGACATATTCCAATGCCTCCATTCTCAAAAGAATTCCACAAGTCACTCCAAGCTACCTTGCATAAGGCTGGTTTATCAACATTGCCTTCCAGAAGAAAACTATATATCATAATTCTTTCTATTTGGTTTTGTGCCTGAACGGACATGGCATAAAGAGTCAATTTTGATCATCCTTTTGAGACAACTGGGTTTCAGTCGTGAATACCTAATGAGTGATGGGTAAAAAAAAGGTAGATTGATTTTGCAAATAATACCCTTTTTGCTTGATGCATGCCAATATATATTATTGTATAAGGGGTAAACAAATTTAAGTAGAGAAAAATGGTTTTAAAGGAAATGAAAGCTATTCACAACAATTTTACCTTTTTTAACACTCAATAAAACTTAAGTTTTTTAAAAATATATTATTAAAAATACATTTAGAAAGAAAATAGCCCATGTAAATAGCCTTTAATTGGTCTCTGCGTGCGTTCATAATGAGTCTTAAATCTGTCCTTCGAGATGTTGGTTTATTAGACCCATTACTTGTCTGAAACTGTTAGTTCTTGTGGATGTCATGTATTTAGTCGTCTAGACAACGATTGTGGATATGTATATGAAAATTCTGAGGTTACCCTCATAGGCAATGGCTATGACGTGGATGAGAAGATGGGTATTTTAGACTTTTATCCTTTTGGAAGTGGATTAGATGATCTCATACTAAGCCATTCTGACCTTGGCATGGATGTACGTAGTCTTAAAGACGTGTATGGGTTGCTTATTATTCTCTTTAAAGGATGAACATAAGCATATAGATATGTATAAGGGTGCCCAACGCTCTCCTCTCTTAAACATGGATTAGTTATGGAGGTGAACATGGATATACTCATCACTCTCCACTTCTGAGGAAAGATTCAGATATGGAGGTGATGGTTAATGCTTATCACTCCCATCTGACGAGGTTGCATTTGGATATAGAGCTTTGTTTAGGTGCTCAACGCTCCTCTCTTTTGGGATAGGTCTTGGACATGGAAGTGAACATTAGAGCTCAAAACTTCCCTATCTTGAGGATGAACTTGAATGTATTGGCGAGCATAGATGTTCGACGCTCCTTTCTTCCGAGGTGAAATTTGTCGCTCCTTTCTACTAACGGATTAGCATGAAATGGATTTTCCGTACTTAACTCTATAGGCAGCGGATATGGACGTTTACACTCCAATGATTTCCATTTACATGGTTGACAGAGATAGGCACTTAGGCTTCTGGGGATAGCCATGCTCAACTAGGCTACCTGGGCTCTAGTTATGGATATGAATCCTTGGCTTCTAGTGAAGGTTGGTGCTCGCCTTCGCTTTTGAGGATGGCCACACGCATGGTACTTTATGGTTAAGGTTCTTGATGGACAATGGACATTTTGAACGTAAGTATCCTCGTAAGTAACGGTCATTATTGTAGTCTAAATTCAACAGTATTACCACCTTTTCACAATAAATATTTTTTTAGAAAAATTATCTTCTATCAGAATAAGTGAAATTTTATAAAATCAAAAAAATTTTAAACATAAATTTCTGAATATACCCTTATAATTAATGACTTACAATACATAGTTTATATTTTTAATAAATTATTAATAGAAATAATATAGTAAATTAGTACCATAGTTAGTGTTAAGAAAAACTGTATGAATAGGGGATAATTTGGAGACTTTGAGGAGTGTAAATACTATCTTTTAAGTGTTTAGTTGCTCTCACTATGACTGCAAATGGAGTTACACAACAACACTCTCAGGATACAACAAAGTCAATGTTGATATTATTGCAATTCGATCAAACCATCTGGAGAGAACTTCTTCAAATATATAGAGGATGAAAAGATGTGAAAAACAAGTGGAAAAGACGTGTTTGTAATGAACAAGCACAGAGGGGCAAAACTGTCAAATATTTGGGTAGAAAGTAATAACTGAAAATAACTGCCTTAAATGCAAAAATTAATTTCGGTTATAGGCTTATTTTGTTCTTTTGAGACCCAAGATGCCCCAAGAACCCAAATGTCATCAAAGACTTTAAATATAGTGCTTATTATGCAGGATGCTAATTTTTGGACCACTATTTTTTAAATACCAACACATGTTTTAATCTTACAGCAATAGAAATTTTAATGTATGCATTTTAAAAATGCCAAATGTTTAAAACTAGGTTTTAAAAATACCTCATTCATTTTATATAAATTTTAATTTTTTGTTTTATTTTTTAATTTTTTTCTCTCTCTTCATTTTCTCTTCCTCTCTCTCCCCTCATTTCTCTCTCTTGGTTGCTCTCTTCCACTCTCTCAAAAAAAAAAAAAACTAGCGGCTCCTTTTCCGCTGCCATCCACCTCCTCCCTTTCCTCCGTCCTCGTTCGCCTTTCTCTCTCATCGCTGCCTCGTCTATCTATTGTAGCGGCCTTGTCTCTCTGTTCTCATTCTCTCGCTTTGATCTCCGCCGCTCCTCTGTTCTCGTTCTCTCGCTTTGATCTCTCTGACGCTCGCGTCGATCTCTGTTGTCCTCTCTCTCCTTCGAAACCGGGACATGTCGCCGTGAACGAGACAAGGTGGAGATGCGAACAGACGATACGAACGGTGGCGAGGTTGTAAGGTACGCGAACAGTCAACGACGGAGGGAGTGAGACTACATCAACGGGAACAGAGGCGGAGGGAGTGCCAATGACGTTGCTGCGAACAGAGGCAGAGGGAGTGTGATGGAGTGTGGTGTATGGTGAGGTGAAACAAAGTTGAGGAAGAGTTTAGGGTTTGTTTGGGGGAGTGGTAAAATTACTTTTCAGTCCCTAACTGCCATTGTTGATTGAAATTACTGTTCAATCCCTCCAATTGGTTGTTTTTATGTAATTGTTAATTATGCACCAAAATTGATTATTTATGAAGAGTGAATTTATTTTCAGGTTGTTAATAGTCCCTTAAATGTTTTTGTGACTCACGTTTGGTGTTGTTAAACCAAAAATATTATTACATTATGTGAACTATTATTTTTTTTGCTCACAATGGTTTACAATAATGTATGTACACCGTGGTGAACCATTGTGAACCTCAAAACCGCTTAAAAAATATTTTCAAGGAAAAATTTGTTAAATATTTGAAAAAAAAATTAGACTTTTTAAATTTTTTTGGATTGTGTGAACTATTGCAAAAAACTTGTACTCTATTGTGAACTTTAAAATTTAGAATGTAAAATATTTTGTAAACGATTGTGAAAATCAAGAATTCAAAAATATGAACTGTGTGCTCTTTTTGTGAATCGTTGTGAATAATCTAAAATGGTTCATAATAATATATAATATAATGTACACCATTTTGTGAACTATTGTGAACGTCAAAATTGACCTTAAAAAAATTATTTTTTGAGGGTAAAATTCGTTTAAAATTTCTTAAAAAATATTTAAAAGATTTCATTTAAAATTGTTAAAAAATAAGAATTATGTGAACCATTTTGAACCTTTTAAAATATGTATTGTGTAAACCAAAAAAAAATACCACACATGTGAACTATTGTGAACAAAAAAAATTGATAAAATTGAATTTTTTAACAAAATAATTAAATAAAAAATTATTTACACTTTTTTGAAAAATATGAACTATGTACTCTATATGTGAACTGTTGTGAACCAAAAAAAATATGAAAAAAATATTTTTTAATTAAAAAATACAATTTCTCAAGAAAAAGTCAATTTCTAACTAAAAAAATCAAATTTTCGAAAAAATTCCACAATTTCTCGCTTGCTTTTCTAAAAATGGCATTTGGGAAATTGGTCTCTTCCTTGTTTCTATTTTTAGAAACAAGTTTTATATTGTCACAAAATTAAAAAGTGTAATTTTGTTTTAGTAAAAATACCTACTTTTCCCTTAACCATACATATTTAAAGTCCAAGCCTTTCCTTTTGTCCGTTCAATATATGAGATTAAAAGTCCACCAACATTTAAACCAATATTGAAGTCATCTTTTTTCCAATGTGGGACAAAATCCCACACCACACAAACTACTCTTACAGTTAGTGTACTCCAATCAATTGAAAAGGAGGAAGTTATATTTGTAGTTGGTGAAATGATACATCGTCGAATTTCACGTTTTGGGGTATCCAGTTTTCTGACTCCAAACTCTTCAGCTTTAGGTTTTGGACTCAACTTTTGTTTTAAGGATCAGGCTCCTAAGTTCTTGCAAGGACAAACAAGTAGAAAGGAGCAGAATTTTTCCTTTGTGTTTACACAAACACTCAAATAGATTCTCAAGATCGAGTTTAAAATTCAAATTCAAGAAATGAGACTTACCTCTCAAATAAGGAAATAGAAGGTATTTATAGACTCAAATGATGGTGAAGTCGAGTAGATATAAACTCTCTGAGCTTGATATACTATACTGCTTGTGAACTTTATTTTTTAGATATCTGTTCAGGTTTTAAATATACTTTGAATTGGGTTTACTGGATTTTGTCCATACCTTATCAGTTGCAATTCAAAACAAAAAAGAAACTGAAATATGCTTGCATAAAAATAACAATAAATTTTAAGATATTATAATTTTAAAGCAGAAAATTTGTAATAAAAGCGATTTGTGATTTGTAAATATACAGCCAAGCATATTGGTTTAGTCAATTAGAAATAAAATCGAAAAGAAACAAATTATAATGAGGAAGATGACAAGTAGCTCCTACCTACAAACCTAAAAGCCTAAGAAGGGAAAGAAAATGGAAGTAGGGCAAGAGACAAGGGGTTGTGTATGTGCTTATTGTTGTGTTGTGATGATTATTAATATGGCAACACGTACATGTGAATTGGTGGGTACACATTGTTCTTTGTTTGTGTTGCGTTGGGACAATATTGCTATATCGGGATTGACACCGAAGAAATTCCCTCATTCTAAGTTCATATGTTGTTGGGAGATGTTCACTTATATGCTTTGTGGATGTGCGAAATGTTATTATATGCTCAAAAAATAAAATAACTCTGTAT
>CAODLS010435947.1:0-12866 GCA_948243855.1 Flueggea neowawraea | reverse complement strand
CAACTCAGCGATCGTGAGAATGGCTGATGCCTTGAGGAGATCCAAATTAAATGATTGGCTAAATGAAAGGCTAGCCAGAGCATATGGAAGCCCTAAAACAGCATTTCCAGATTTCTGATGAGAAAAAACAACAAAAATTACTATCAGAGCTTTCTTTGCATTCAAAATTTTGTTAAAAAACAAAGGAAACTCTCTCTGAACCAAACAGCAAGAGTGGACAAGGAATAATTAATTCATGAAAGCCATGTATGAAAAGAACAGAAAACCTGAAGGTTACCCAGTTTAGCTTCTTCTAATTAAATTACTATGTGACATCTTAAAGAACTATTGTCTATAAGGCCATTTATAGGTGCAACTCCTATGTCCAAAAAATTCCTTTACAAATTATATGCCTTTGGGCAGCAGAGTGGCGATCCTCTTCATTATTCTTTAAAAGTGAGGCTTTGAACTTGAAGCGGAGATTAAAGATCAACCTTTTTAGGCAGTAACCATGTCTTTAAATAACTATGAAAGTTATGCAACTAATTTTCTATTCAAAATCTCTCACAATGCCAATTGATATACCTTGTGAATTTCTGCAATTAGAAGAAGAACAGTAGCATTCTCAACCTGCTTATTGTACTTGTAACACATGCAGTAAAGAGAATGTGCAACAGCTGCTGCCTGCAAAGAATGTTGAATTAATATATGCAGAGCAAATAGACGTAGAAGTTTATGAAAACCAGATTTACTACTTTAGAGCTAAAGTGCAAAAGCTCAGAAGACCGAAGCATATCACATACAGTGTCTAAGTTGTTGCTATCTATCTAACTTAATAATTTCACTTTTGCTATGGGACAGACCTATTAAAATGGTCAAAATTTGAGATTCTACAATTATGAAAGATAGTAAAACTATTCTTCCTTTTTCTTAGAATCCACCAGCCAAACTAAAAACTACACACACATCAAAAATCTTTTACAACAATTTCCACAAAAAAAATTTGCAAACCTCGCTAAACTGTTTTGCTGCAAGCAATGTACGAGCGTGGCGAAGGCTTGCTTCCATCTTCAGTTCAATGTCCACGCCAGTGATAGATGCTGCCAAAACCTGGAGCTCATTGCACACTTGTTGTGCTAGTTTCAGATTTCCCCTGAATTATTAAGCAATTTTAAATAAAAAAAAATTATGAACTTCAAATACAGAGATGTAAAGTCAGAAGCCTGACCGATGTAAAGAATGCTCATGCAGCAACTGCAGTTTTAATAGCAAAATCACCGGTCGTGAGACAGATAGGTACATCTCCTCTGCAACCTTTAATGCAGAAAATGCCTCTGTTGATAAAGAAAGAAGTTCAGAAAAGGAAATTCCATGATTTCAAGCAAAGAATGATAAGCATCTTTATGAAACTGGAAAATATATATCTTGGTGCAATTACACTTAAGTTTCTTTGCAATATGTACAAGAACAACCCCATTTTAGATGCCCGTGTGTGTGCATGACTCAAAAGAGAGAGGAAAGTAGAGAGTTCATTGTGTTGTACCGTTGGAACTGATTACAACAAAAAATAAAACTGCTCGCAAAGCAGGAAACTTATACCCTAGGAAATTAACAAATGCTGAAATGTAAACTCGGAAGTCTTGAGTTTAAGAGACTTAATTGTTCAAAACAACATTTATGTACAGAAAATAAGTACTCAAACATAGGAAAAATATTTTGACGAAAAAAACAGCATGGGTAAAATATTTGTAACTAAAGAAATCAATTCTAGAAATCATTAAAAAATAGTTTTAAAAAATTACACTAACATGCTAAAACTAATCAAAAGGTGCACAAAACCCATCAAAATTAACAGTATGAAATAGCAAACATGTGCACGACACAAGCACCAATTCCAAAAGAAAAAATTGCTTTTACCCCAAGTTCCCATCCTAGCAAGTAAATACCAAACAGAAATAACAAGAAAGCCCAGAAACGTCTTCCCTTTTTCTGAATATTAACTCTTTAGTAATAAATACAAATTAAGATTTGGTTGTGTAATGCGTGCAGACGTTCAATCTCCCACCTTAATAGCCACATCAGATTTTTAGAAACTTCAATAATAAAACTAGTTTAAAGGTTGAAATTTGAATCTATTTATATAATTATCCAAGTTAGGATTTTCTAGGAACTTCCCTAGGGAAGTGTGGATGTAAAAACAATTACAGGGACTTGAATACAAGTCTTCAATTCTGACCATAAGATGGGTCCTCACCAAGGATACAGGGTTAAGCGCATTCACTTACATCAAATTCAAACAAGCAAGCTTATAAGGGACATTAATCAAACTACATAGAGTATGAAGAGAAGATAAACATGACTTTCACAAAACATGTTTGGGAACATTAGCAAACCTATCAAATGAATTCACTAAATTACATACAAAAACATCTAATTTTCAAAAATGCAAATTCCAATACAAGATCAGATTTGTAGCTGCAAAGTTATGGATAACCCATTCTGACCTTTGTATCCTTTATATACAGCTAAATGTTGGACGAGCTTTGCATGTACCAATGCTGCGTCAGATAAACTTGAGAAGACCAGACCAAAGAGGAAAAAAAAAGAGTGAGCACTCAGGATGAATCTAATAAAAGATAAGATAATCAAAAGTAACCTAACATATTGTGCATATTTTAATTCAGCCACAATTTACCTTGAAGCATCTGCAAAACAAGTTGCATGTACCAATGCATTTATTCGAGCCATAGGAGCACGGTCAGCAAGATGAAAATGAAAATTAGCAATCATCTAGGCCAATTACAGGAGGCAGGAAATCACTCATGATAAGTTCCAATGCATTCCCAAACCATTGTTAAACAGGAAACAGAAAAGCATACCAATCCTGTACAAATAGTGATTTTAGATTAAAAAGAAGAGGTAGATAGTGATAACACATAGCACATAAACAGCATAACAGTGTGAAACAGTCTACAGCAATATTTTTGCAATTTTATTCCAGAAAGTAAAAATATACATCATATAGGAGAGTTAATAAAGAATATTCTGGGAGAAATAGAAATGGCGGAATGACTGGGCTTTCTGCACCAAAAGTTCATCCCACCAAATGTCAACGATACTAATTCACTTCACCATGTAAACCATGTCAGACATGGGAGACGAATAAGCCAACATATATAGCTGTCCCACCAGCCATTGAGGCACAGCCAGCATTATGCAGTTAGGCCCAAGGAATGGAAAACACGCATACAAGCAAACAAATTTTAGGTGCTCAACAAAGTTGTACCAGGTTGCTCTAGTCAGGTGCTACTCTATCTCACACTCTTCCCTGGCTGCCAAGCACATAAAACTACCATTCTCAGCGGGAGACCAATTATCTATATTTTACCAACAACAAAGGTATCACATCAAATGCCTATTATTTCAGAATATTCAACATACGTTTTCTCACTTGAAGACACAAACAGGGGACATCACAACCATCCTCATCTGATAACGCTTAACCAAATGTGCTTCCTAAAGTGAAGCCCATCCTTCCCAGTAAATTTCCTAAATACCATTCCCTTGCTTTACAAAACCCCTGAAAGATAGACTAACAGTTCTCTGTTCTGTGCCACATTCGTAATCTACTTCAAATAAACAAGTGATAAGACATGCAGAAAAACCAATTTCCTCTTTTCCCTTCGAGAGGTCTATTTTTTCCTTAGTTTTCTTCAACGGACAATCAAAGTCTCCTTCAATATTCTCCAATTAATTAAAAAACATGAAACCCTAGTAGCTTTAATCAGACAAACTAATGACATCAGAACATATATTTGAACGCCAAGCCCAATCGAATGCTAATGAATCTTATTCAAAGTTCTGATTAAAAGACATACAGGCCATTCCATTTAACTTAATTTATGAATGGAAATAATTACCGGTTCTAATTTCCATGTTACACATTCCTGGTATATAGATCACTTAGGGAATGCATCCAATAGTCTCAAACATCCCTGTAACATGTATGATATCTGATATACAATAGTTGGGCAATGTTCTTGTGCATTCCAATTATGGAATGCTGAATAATGTAACTTATACGTCCAAGCAATTAAGATTGGCAATAATTAGTGAAACATCTTTTCATTGACAAAAACTTCTGAAAAATGCCAAAAATTACATTCTAACAAGCAGCCAACAACAACCACACATACTCTCACATACCGGATATGGCAATTTTTTCAAAAAACAAATCCTTCTACATAGATGGAAAAAAGTTATTTCGAAAAATTCGTACAAAAAAGGAAGACAAGTGCATAAAACATGATGGCATTTTAAGAGGAGTTGACAAGAAACAGTTTGAAAAGGCTATTAAAAACCAAATAAGCATAAATAGGCCAAAATAATATGAAAAGGTCTATTGAACATCACCTTCCATAAATCTCCAAAGCGGTGGAACGGAGTATGTATGAAGAACCTAATAATGTCAAAACAGATCTAGGGATCGAATTTGATTGTGTGCAAACTTGTAGTGCACTAGAACAGTTTTCAACTCCAGTCTCTGACAATAGCAGTGAACCCATTGGTTTTAGTAAATTGTTAAGCCATCCAGTACAAAGAGCACCATCAGTTGTCATAGTGGAGCTTTCAGAGCCAAATTCACTGATTAAATGGGAACATAATCTCAATTCCTACAACAATGTAATATGAAATGTAAAAAGTTGGCGATATTGTTGAACAATATATATAAATGCTGGTTCCAAAATACGAGGCACAATGTTGCTTTTGTAGTCTAGAAGACCAACAATTACCTTGCAAACACTAATTGGATTTGTCCTAAGTTTCATGGAGGTTTTGGGACCAAATGATAGCAGAGGTCTTTGCACATGCTGCAAAGAACAGTCAACTAAAGGGTTAAACAATTCTTATATGACTTCTAATCTGCCAATTTATTAAAAATTCAACAACCTCAAAGGAACAAAACCAGAACCACACCAACAATGACTCAAAAGCATAAACAAATCATCTGATAGGATTCTTCAATTTGAAGGTTTATATTCACTCATTTGAAATTTCAAAATTTCCAATTTGATAGGGGAATGTTGCTCGCCCAAGTTCACAATTTTTTTGCATCATAGCTGCTAAACGTCTTAAATCATTGGACGGTATGATCAATTTGTGTGAACAGAAACATAATCTCATTATAGACTTCATTATTCCAGAGAAATTTCAATATATCAATACCCCCGGGCAGCACATTAGGGTAGATGAGAGCAGTGCTGCAATGATCTAGAAGCTCGAGCTATCATTAGAAGATCTAACTTTTGACTGGACATCACAGTTAGGATTCTATACAGAAGGCACACTTAGTTTTTGTGTCGAAGCCTATTCACAAACAAGTCATATTGCAAAATGGGTTGCACAAACAGCATGCACCAGCAATCTTGGGAAATTTCAGACTTTTCAAACGTAACAATTTTAGGAAAAAGATGTGTACTAGTTAAAAATATAAAAAAGGGAAACAAAAGAATAAACAAAATGAAGAAGTTCACAGGGAAAAATGTGCTACACATTGGTGACAAGTATTTTCAATGAGGAAGACAGAAGGATTTGATTAATCAGAGCTCTATGACATCATAAAATGACCGATATTTCCCAATAGAGGTGACATAAACAGACTAAAAAATGATGAAGTTATAATTGAAGAACGAATTTCACATACAAAGGAAAGATCAACTTAGGAGAAGTGACAATGTCGCCAGAATTGCTTTCCATTATAAGTGAAAACATCAGCAGTAAAAGCCAACACAGATTTTGAGAAAGAAACATGAAGCCACATCCATAAAGGCATATAAAAAATAATAGGGCTGTCCATTTCTTCTCCAACATAGGAGCACATTATGGATTCAGCTCTTTGATACAAGAATGGCTCAAATAGTTACCCTTGGAGCATTGCTTATGCTTAATTTAGCTAAAGTCCATGATGAATGTAAAAAATATGATGACTGCACATTTCAGGATTTTTTCAAAGACGGGCATAAATGCATACAAAAAAGCAATGCACGAGTGATCAACTTGAGAATGAGTATTGATCATCCAAAAATACATCCAAGAGTGAGTTTCTAATCTAAATTCAGAACTATCGGAGTTCGAGCACCACCGCAGACTTCTTAACTCTACAGTGCATGTACATCTCACTCATAGTTCAACACAACAAGTAATATTGCATTCATGAAAACAAAATAATGACAAAAATGAAGAATTAATTGCATTCTCACCGTTAAATCAAATTTAGCTATTGCGAGATGATTTGAAGCAACCAACCGTTTTAACCTTAAAGCTTGTGCTCTCTTTAGAGATCCTCTTAAAAGAACAAATAAATGTTGTTTGACGGACAATGAAGTAGCCATGCCGCTCATGGGTGAGTACGATGTTCCAAGCAATCCAGCTGTATTATGGCTATCACTTTCAGACAAAACATTGCAGATAGCTGCTAATGTGTATGCAAGACAACTGTCGTTACTTTTCTGCAAAAATAAAAATTAAATATAATAAAGCACCATAAGGAAGGAGATTATTCTACTAGATGATCATTTCAAAATTATATTATAAATAATATTGAAAACATGTTGCAGTAGAATCGCTCAAAAGAAATAGAAATTCAACATATTTCTACATTAATTACTATAATCTAAGCGCAGTCACAAAGATTACTATAATCTAAGACATAAGGAAACATTCCTCAATTGGAGCATTCACAATCAAAACATCCAGCTTGCGCTCAAGAAAGAAACCTAACTCATTACAACATTGACATCACGAAGGCACAAGAATATTCCTTCACTAGGGACACTAGTTCACAAGTTATTGCCTATATTCCATGGGTTTTCTTGTTTTTTTATTATTTTAAACAATACCAATTCTTTGATTTCAGATTAAGATCAATGTGGATTATGACTCTTGTCTCTCTGCTGAAAACCGAATGATTCAAGATTTTCTATTGCAAAAATTTTCATAGATTTATCTCAACTACATCAGTGAAGAAACTAGAGCACGTGCATATGCAGATTGTGTGTGTGTGTGTGTGTGTGTAAGTGAGTGGCGAGTAAGTGGAGTGTGTGTATGCGTGTGTGAATGAGTGGGTGCATGCGTTTGTGTGTGTGTGAGAATGTGTGTGTGAGAGAGAGAAAAATAGAGAGGTTGACCATCACAACAGTAGATCAATTGAATCCCATAGATTTTAAAGTTGATGGTAATGAATGTAATCTGCCTCATAAATAGGGGGGAAAAGAATAGACTTTGTTCAAACTGATAACATTGTGGACACCATTATCCACAAAAATGCAAGTGACAACAAGAAAGAATATATAGCAAGAGTGACCACAGGAATAGGCCTCATTAAAATTCATGTAATAAAACGTCAAACCCTCCACCCCCAAACCCCAACAAGTGAACTAAGAAATATCATCACATATGAACCAATCACTAAACACAGACAATTAGCTTCCAAAACAAAATATATAAAAGCACAGAGTTCTCACAGCAAAGAGAGTTCAGCAAACAACAACTAATACTTACCTCTTGACAAACACGAACTGCTTCAGTTAAGACCTGAAAATTGACAAGTACAACAGTCAATCAGAGGGAACTTCTACTTGCATTCAGTTAGATTAAAGTTAGACCAAGTATACTTAGTTTGCATGCATGTGTATATATAGTGATCAGATGACACAAACACACACACACACACACTAAGCATTAGCCATGCCCTTTCTTCAAGCATTTGTCATTTTATCATACTTGTGCTTGTTTGGATGGTGCCCTATGACCTTTCTATAGCATTTAACTAAACACCTGTGCCTGCTCAGATTGTTCTAAAATCTGCAACAAATTTATTTCTCAAGAAAATTCTTACATGTTATTTAAATGTAAATTGGATTACTAGTTCAAACAATTGAGGCAGAGAATCTACAGGTTTAGCATCACTGAATCTCAATAAAAATTCACAGTTGAGTCATAATATTAAGAATATAGTCAGCAGAGAATGCTAAAGACTTGGATAAGAAAAACAAGAAATGAATACAAGATCGAAGAACTCAGCACCAATCAACCATAACACCAAAACTATAAGGCCATAAAGCCAATTGAACAATATGATAATTACCAACTCTAATTTCATAGCAATGGGTTATACGGAAATTCTGGTCCTTCCATAGAGAGACCCTATATCAAGACTTACCTCCAATGCTTGCTTAGGATGCCCAAAATGAAAATGAATCATCCCCAAACACAATAAAGCAATCTCATATCTTCCAGAACCATTGGAACCAGAAGAAGGTGGAACAAATTCGAATCCCTCTATCCCTGCACTTTTGTAGAAATGTGTCACATAATTTCAGTTTGTTACCTGAAAGATCAAATGAGTCATTTGAAAGAGGAGATAGCCTTTAGAATGATGTTTCTTCATGCGACATAAGTACTCAAAGGTAGGAGGAAAAAACCATTTATTTTTGTTTCTCAAAAAGGTTTATCCTCTTGTTTTACAGCAAAACAAAAAAAAAATATTAATCAATTTTAGAACCTATTATCCAAGAACGTTAATCAAACGTATTACAAATTTTATGGAACTCCTCTGCATGTTCTCGCTACTGCTAAATATGCGACATTTACTCACACCTTTGATTTAAACAACAATGCAGTAATTTATTTGACAAGTTCTATAATTCTTGATCTTTACCCCTGTCCTCTTCATACTAAATTAACTAGCTAATTCAAATACGAAAATACTACAGAAGGTCCAAAAGAACAAAAACAGTGAGGATTAGGAATTTTAACGATAAGGTATTATGTTCAGATCTAACTTTAAAGATTGTGAAGGCATAAAATGAAGCAGAAAAAATTCTTGTGTTGCTCGAGGGAAAAATTTAATGGCAGGAAAATCGAGAGCAAAAAGAGTAGCAGCACCAAGAAAAACAATAACTATACCCATGAATGTGTATTCAGAGAGACAGAGAAGAGGCAAAAAGAACTGTAGGCAAAAACCAACTGCAACTAAAGTAAAAAGCAAGCACCTGAATTTAAAACTAAAAAGCTAAGTTTGTTAATTACCTGTAATCAAAGTAGCAATGAAGATTCTCCAGAGCAGCAAAATAGTCATCATGGCAAAGACTATTCAAGTAACGTAAGAAATGAACCTAGATTTGTAAACAATCACATATTCAAGAAAAATAAAATATCAAGTAACAAACGAAAGGGCCACCAAATGTAGCTAACTTACACGATGCAGTTCCGGCGCAAGTCTTTTGATCTGTTTTAAAATGAGTTCAAAAGCATTTAAAGAGAATGAACTCCCATCTCTGCAGCAAGATAATAATCAATAACCATTTGAACTTCTATAGCGATCTAAATGGAGGAGCAAATCAACAGGAATGGACAGTAACTCTTACTTTTCAATCGCATCTGCCTGCTCAGTTAAATAACCCTGTACTTGCCAGTTTGTTCGCAGGAATATCTCATCGGGAGGATCTGTTTCTGTCAATGAATTTCCAGAAGGATATATAAAGGCAGAGGATTCTCCAATCCTGGCACTCTGTTTGGATCTTGGTTCACCAACAACATCAATATCTGCATGTTTGATTTATTTTTACAGAGATCTGAGATCATCAGACCAATCACCTTAGAACAAGAAACAAATAATCTCACTAACAATACTTGTTGGAGAAGGATTGCTTTAACCATGTAAACTAGTTTTCACTCACATCTGCTCTTGAAGAATTCAAAATGATCACACAGTCAAAGAACCAAATTCAAAAAAATACGTACGTATTAATGCTGCTACAGAATGGACCTTCAGGTAAACAACCAAAAATAAAATATCTGAGATTAAAAGGAAGCAACTCTTGACAAGCTAACTATAAACAACAAAGCCATTTCCTCAAGACGCCTTTGGTGGGTAGTTTAAAATCAGAAACAAACCGTAGAATATTAGAACCCATAGATAATCTTTGAAGGGCAAGGACTTAGGTTTATTATAGACTAGACTCATAATTAAGCATAACAGAAACATTTTTCCAGATTAAAAGTGATGTGGTATCTAAGAATGATTTAGACTCAAAACAGCAAAATCTATTATGAACATATCATATAAGAAACTAGACAAAGAAACTGAAAGCAAAAGTCCAAAGGAAGATAAATGGCACAATATAATCAAAATCTGTTTCCTATGCCAGCTAAATTTCCTAAGATTAAGGCCTGTCTGTATGTGGCCCTTTGTGCAATTAATACCAATACTTGCTTCACATGTTGTTCATCTTTATTTGCATTGTTCAGTTCTATAGTTCCAAACAAGCAAAAATTGGAATCTCTAATTTAAAAGATTAATAATCTTCCTAGCATAAATGCACAATGAATAATATAAATATTCATACATTGAAGAATCTAGTGCTCCTACCTTCAACCAATCCAGAAAGTCCACTGGGTGCATGCAAATGAAAAGAAACTCTTTCACTAGCTTGATTCCTAGCTTCAATTTCTTCAGTAACTTTTCCAAAAACAAAATTCTCGAGGTCCATGTTCTCGTATTCTGCTGATTCCAAATCATTTCCAGAATCATCCAAATGGCGCAACTCATAAGGCTCGCAATTTGAGACAGCTTCTTTACAATACATCCCAATATTTGTCAAAAGATGGCAAACACCCTACATTAAAATAAGAGCTCAGAAAATAAAGAACATTTTCTTTTAGAAATTTAAAATGCAAACGAGATTCAATCATACTCATTTCATACAACAATGATACAACATTACATTAAGCAAGAAAAAGTTCCAGCGAGATGAATCTAAACTGAAAACAAATTCCATCACTATACGATAAAAACTAATCCGAGCTACAAATTGAATCTAATTCAATCATACTGAATTAACATCATAACTTAGAAGAATGGAAAGCACCTCAAAAGACAAGAAATTAAAAGCAAGCAAGCATCGACGAAGAAACATCCCCAGAATGCTGTTTGGGTCCAAAATAACTTGGTTATCTTCCATTACTGCCGAATCCGATCCCCCAAGTATTCCTAAGCACAAAGTAAATCAAAATCATTAACCGAAATAACAAAAATCCTCCAACGACACAAGTAATAACTGACCTCGAATTTCACTAAAGAAGCTAAACAAATCATCAGGCGAAGACAGAGACGACAGCCTGCTCGTTAAATTCTCAATTAACCAATGACCTAATGAACCCCCAACTTCCTTTAACTGGTTCAGAAGTTGATCAATTTTGGGCTCCAAAACATCGTCGTATGACTGCAAAAAAAAAACGAAAACAAAAACAGAACCTTCATGATAGCTGCCATTTTTTTTCCAAACTGAACCGAACCTAAAAGAATTTAGTGAAGAGCTGAAAAACAAAGACACGCAAAGCAAGCAGAGCAGTAAAGTTACCTTGGTGAGAGACAGCAAGTACAAGCCGAGGCGGTTGTGGTGAGAAACAGAAGGAAATGGGAAAGGTGGGGCGGATTGGGTAGGGAGGGCGTACATCTGGAGGAGGACGCAAATGGAGACTCTGTGTGGAGTTATTGCGAAGGAAGATGTTGGTGCTGCCGCCATTTTTTGGCACTAGAGAGTTTACAGCAGAGAGCGATGAGGGTTTTTTTCTTTCCCTTTTACGGCGCTATCTGTAACCACTTCCAAATTTGTTGAAATTAGCAGATGAGCTGTGCAAGGGAGTGTAGTAGAGAGGACGCATTACAGTGGTTGTGAAAGTGAGTAAAATAAAATGCGTTTTTTTTAATGTGAATTGAAAATTGAAATGCGTCCCTTGCACAAAGCATTTTCTTTCGGCCGAGTTGTTGTCGGTTTTAGAAGGTTTGATTCGGTTCGATTTTGATTTTGGTTTTAACTGGTTTAATTGCCGGTTTGATTTTCTTTTTTTTTTTAATTTTATTGTTAATCTATTATTTTACTTCGTCAATTTTTTTTTTGTTTGTAAATTTTATGATATTCAATAATTAACTATAGTATCAATAATAGTACCAATAATACATTGTATTCCAAAAAAAAATTTCAATAATTTTCAAACAAATTAATTATTCTACTAATAATTACACCACATAATTTTAAACAAAATTAGAAAAAAAACTCATTAAATTTTATTAGATGCCCTCACTTGTGGTGGAAGAATACTGTGGTTACAATACCAAATTTAATTATACAATATAACTATACAAGAATTAACAATACATGATAAATTAAAATACAAGTAAAAAAGAAAAAAAATTAAACTAACTCTCGTCGTTGGAGTCAGAAGTGTTTGTTGTGGAAGCGTCATCAAATAACTCATCACCTTCGGATGATGATGAATGGAGTTGGTCTTGAGTCCTTTGAAGCGCCCTTAACCAATCATCAATACAAACTTGGGCTTCCAACACATCGGGAGCCAATTTTGATCTCTTAGAATCTAAAATGTTGCCTCCACTACTAAAAGTTTGTTCAACCGCCACGGTAGAGGCGGAAACAGCTAGTACTTGGAGTGCAACCTTCGAAAAGGTAGGAAATGTCATATTGCATTACTTCCAAAAATCTAAAATCTAAAAAACACCAACTTAAAAAACAGTAGTTAGATAAACTTCAAACTCATTATGAGAGCTCGAAGCACTCTTTGGTTTTTTCTGCCTATCCGCTATCAATTTGGATCTCACGAACAATGATGAGGAGGATGTGGGATAGACGGAAGTGAGGATGAACCATATTCCTCATTTGGACAAGTAATAGAAAAAGATTTGAATAATTCATTTATTAAAAGCCTAACTCTAGTAACAATTTGTAAAACATCCTTTATTTTCTAATCCTAACAATGAATAATAAGTTTCCAAAATATCTTTCAAAAATCAAATTTGTTGTTAATCA
>CAODLS010435777.1:0-17426 GCA_948243855.1 Flueggea neowawraea | reverse complement strand
AAAGTTGCAGGAACTGCAATATGTGTAAGTGGAGCTATTTCAATGGCATTGCTTAGAGGACCAAAGCTACTCAACACATCCATCTTTGGCACAGAGAGTAAAAATTGGTTGGTGGGTTGTCTATTTCTTTTCGGAAGCGCTAGTTGCTGGTCACTTTGGTTGATTTTACAGGTCTTCTTAAACTTGTTTCCCCTCTTTTATTTATCAGACTGCCTTTTACTTTATCATTTTAATTTTGGTTTACTGCAATCACTTGGACTCGATTGTAACTGTATTTTTAATAGGGTTTTCTTCTCACTTAGTGCCGTAGCCTTGAGTGTGCGAAAGCATTGAGTTGAGGAGTTTTTGTTAGCCACTGATTTGGTGGATTGGTTCGGTAATAAAATTCAAGACTTATAAAAAAAAATTCGTCTACTGCAGGTTCCAATTACAGCTAGCTATCCTGACCATCTGTCTTTAACAGCCTGGATGTGTTTCTTGGCAACATTACAGTCTGGAACTGTTGCTTTTTTCTTGGAGCAAAATTTGGATGCTTTGGATTCTCCATTCATATTGGGAAATTGTTTGCTGCTTATTCGGGGTACTATTTGATTTCTTCATTGAACATTAGATTTGGTAGTTTAATTAAATTACATAGTAAAAAAAGAGTGAGAAAAGACTTAGTTTGGTAAATTGTATTTTTCTTACGCCAAACAAACATTCAGAATTGTTTTGAGTTGAATAAAAGTTGGAACTACTAATGAGCTAGGTCGTAGGTTGGAAATCTGGTGGGAGCAATTAAAATGACTTGTCAAAATTTTTTTTTGACAGAACCAAAGGGTCATATCGGTTCAGGTATCTATCTGATTGATATATATCTGCAGCCAGGTAAAAGAATAACTGAGGCTGATGATTTTGATGTGGGCAGGGAATTATAGGATCAGGACTTTCGTTCTTTGTTCAAGCATGGTGCATTGCACAAAGGGGTTCACTCTTCTCTGCCGTGTTCAATCCAATGTCCACAGTTATTGTCACTATGTTGGCTGCAATTTTCCTCCACGAAGAGATATATAATTATTTAAGACTGTTTATCTAATTTTATTTAAGACTGTTTATCTAATTTTATTGTTCTTATATAATGAGTATCGACAATCGAGTGTCTTACTTGGTCTACTTTGATTAGTTCTCTATTCTGACTTGCCATTCAAGCTGATGACATTTTTTCTGTCCCTTGGCCACTAGAGATTAACCTTTAATAGTTCCATCTCATTAAAATTTGTTGTTATTACGTTTCAGCATGATAGGTGCAGTTGGTGTGATTATTGGTTTATATGTTGTTTTATGGGGCAAAGCACGTGATTTTGTGAACGATGAAGAAACGAATCCGAAGACAGAAATTGATCAAACGCAGAGAGTAAAAATCTTGATTGATGAGTTTCAAGAAGAAAGAAGATGGAAAAATAACTTGGAGGAACCACTTTTGCCTGAGAAATCAACTGCTATTGATAAAAACAGAATACATCAGTAGAAAATTTTGATTACAATTTCGTCAGTAATGATCTGATGAAATACTTATAAAAAAAAATCTGATAAAATATCATAATTTTGACTCTGTATTTTTTTTTAATAGTTGTTTCCCACAAATTTTGACTCTGTATTTCTGTTCCAGATGTAAAACCTTAAAGTCTTAAACCAGTCACGTAAGATTACAAAAATCACCAAACACAACATCGATGCTGGCAACAAGGTGAAAGCCGACGTCGATCGAACAACGAAGGACATTGTGGACGGAGAAGGCGACTTCGGTTTCTGTTGTTGTAGGCGGTGGCAGTAGTTTAATTTGGAGAGTTAACAATGGTTTCAATTGGAAAAGGCAACGCATTCTAGCCCTAGTGCCTCTGGTTTCAGATTTTCTGCAAAATTACGTCAACAGTCCTTCAAGTTTGACAGAAACAACAAAACCAGCTAGGGTTTGCTTGATTTGTGCAGATGAATAAGAGGCGACGAACCAGCTGGAGTGAGGCGGAGTTGATTTTGGAAATCCTAACTGTTGCATTCTCTTTTTTTATAGAAAAAAAAAACTAAAAATTGATTTTGTGCAAGTTGATTTTTTTGATTTGTGTAGGTTGATTTTGTTGAGTTTGATTGATTTGTGAAGGTTGACTTTATTGAGTTTTGTGGTAGCAGAGGCTAACCGTCTGTTTTTTAGTGTTGATGGGGACATAGATCGATTTGGTGTTGTGGCAGCAAAAATCTAAAATTGATGTTGCGTACACTTTTGAAGTTATTGAAGACATTTGAAGACCATTTTAAAGTTTTGAAAACTTTTGTATATTTATGTATACAAAATTAATTATCATTAAATTAAATTAAAATTTATAAATATTGCGTAAATCGATACATATATATAAATAATTTTGATTAATTGTAAAAAAATTATTACACCAAAAATTTATAAATCAATTTTTTTATAAAAAAAATTGTGAACTGCCTTTTGAAGATCTTTGGAGACCTTTTGAAAAGTCAGATATTGTTTTTGTTGGAATTCATTTTCTAGCGTAAAAAAAAATTATCGCGAAAATATCACGAGAATGCATTTATCAAATTCAGTTTTTTTTCTAGCATTTTTCAAAATTGAAAACTTGGATGACATTTGTCAAATTCAATATTTATTTTTTCTAATAAAATTGTGATTTTTTCAAACTTTAATGTATTAAGTTATGGGTCTACACTACTTGTAAATAGGGCTGGACACAGATTGTTTGGTCCAGCTCACCCATTCAGAAAGGGCGGGCCAGGTCAGCCTTCAGGCCTATATACTTATATTTTTAACTTCAAAAATTCTGCATTAAGGAAGGTTCGAACTCTGGTCTGAGCCCCTCACTCGCGCACCTCACCAACCCATCTACCAACTTCTTACATAAACCACATACATGTTATATATAACTGGAAAAATTTTGAGCTTAGGAAGCTTCGAACCCTGGTCTGAGGCCCTCACCCAACCATCATCACCAACTCATTTACCACTTTCCTGCGAATACAACATACATGTTGTATATATATTCAAGTTGGGTCAGGCTGGCTCGCAGGCCATTTAATAAGTCCAGGCCCGACCCAACGGGCCAAAAATAGTTGCCCAACAATGCCTTTTTTGGGCCAGGCTCGGGCTAGGTCAAAATGTCCAGCACTACTTGTAAGTCATTCACACACACACCACTTATAAGTCCTTTACACACACCACAATTCTCCGACGTGAGACTCCCCTCCATTCACACTTGCTTTTCTAACATAGTGGTTGTTGTTGTTGTCATCTCTCTCTATCTCTCTCGCTCGTAACCAGTGGTTGTCATTGTCGTCTCTCTCTCTCTCTTCCCAAAATTGAACCGCCTGAGTTGAAGGAGAAAAGGCACATATCGAGTTGTACATTTTGGGTTCAGTTACGAAAGAGAGATGAAGATTAATTTACATCTGGGTTTCAATTTAGCATCTTGGATTTGATTATGTATCTTGGATTTTGCAAGTAATTTACATTCTCTTTCTATAATTTCTTGATTGATTTGGCTAATTTCTTAAAGAATTATAATTATTGACTTAATTTCTTAAAGAATTGTCCATTTCAAAATGTTTTGACTTAATTTCTTGAAGAATTATCGTGGCTTTTGAGGTCGTAATACATAATTATTTTGGTTGTGGTGTTGTTAAGGAGGTGGGAGAAAGGACTCTGGTGATGGCGGTTTCGAATTCAAATCTGAGTTATGAATTTCAATTTTGATTTGGGCTGTTGGTGGTGACTTGATGTTAGTGGTGGTGGTGACTGGCGTGGTGGGCTCGGATTTGGTGGTTTGTCTGTCAAAATGGATGGGTTTTGAAGGGTTAATTTAGGTTACATGCTTAAATGTGCCACGTCAGCACACTTATTCATGGTGGAATCTTTTTTTTTGCACACATTGGATCAAGTCAGATGCGTGCACAACACACTCTATCCAAATCAGATTCACATAGCTGATGAGTCAGTAATTAATTGCTCTACATAATTGAGGCGGCAAACAGAAAAAAAATAAAACAAGTTCAAGGGAGTTTCTATGTATTAAGCCAATAGATATCTTAAAAAATGTCTAGCTAATAAGTAAGCAAATTTTGGGTTCAAATTAAAAAAAAAAACTATATAATAATATCTTAAGAAAATACGGACAACAACATTTGATTATAAAGTAAGCAGCATTGATTCTTGTCAATGTGGTTACAAAAAGCATTTTCCTTAATTATTCTTAGAATACATGTTCACTCATTGCTGCTTACTCAGGGATCTCTATCGTATATGGGTCATGCATGTGCGTGCATGAGGCGGATTGCTTAGTTTATTTATTTTGTTTCAGCTAAAATCGAATTTTCAACTTTTTATTGCTATTCACTGCCAAATAGCTACAAGTGCACAGGTGGATTTTTAAGTGCATATGAATGTGCCAAGCATATATATTATGAGTTACGAACCCAGAATTACTACTTTATCATCTCTGAATTAATCTCAGATCTTCTTCCAACAAATTAAAACAAATGGTTGGATTACATAATTACAAGCCTGAAATGGCCATGTTTGGCTTGCAATTCTCATATGAATGTCTTGCTCTCATCTGCAGAGGTGAGGAATGAGTCCTTCAGTCTTTGCCATAGCAACTCTGGTTATTGCTCCAATTGCTTATTTTTCGAGGTGTTTAGTTATATATTGCAAAACCTTAACTCTATTTTTCTTATTTATTTATTTTCACAAAAAAGGCTCGAAATGAATTTTTTTTTTTTGGCAGAAGAAAGTCAACTACGGCTTGCATGGGATGGAGAAGCTTTTCTTTGATATTTTTGGCTTCACTTATAGGGTATGTTATGAATCACTTTAAATTAACATACACCTTTTACTTTAATAAAAAAGCTGATTTAACACAAATAAGTTAATTCCATTTATCACTGTTGCAGAATAATCATTAGTCAGAATATCTTCTTTGAGGGTCTATATTTAGCTTCATCAACACTCCGAAGTGCCATGAGTAATCTAATACCTGCTATCACATTTGTGTTGGCATCATCAATGGGGTAAGCCACACATCTCTTCCAACAATTAGTTGTATCGTTATTAAATATGTGTTTTGTAATCATCAAAGAGTTTTCAATGGTTTGCTTCGATCAATGGAAATAAACGAAGTTGTGTGATTTATATGTAAATGTATTATTTGGAATGGAATAAAATTATCTATTGATCTTTTACGGATTTAGCCTAACTGAGCTGACAGTGTAATGTTGCATATGTGTTGGGTGAGCCTAGCTGAGCCAATTAATGCATATGTGTGAGGCTTTTAAAAAAAAAAATTGTGTATGCTTTTGTCACTGCACCAGAATAATTCATCAATAGCTTCTATATATGTTCGGAAATCGAATAGATTAGAGAAGATTGATCTCAAAAGCGTGAGGAGTATTGGAAAAATAGCGGGACCTGCTATATGTGTAAGTGGAGCAATTTCAATGGCATTGCTTAGAGGACCAAAGCTACTCAACGCATCCATCTTTGGCACAGAGAGAAAGAATTGGCTGCTGGGTTGTCTATTGCTTTTTGGAAGCTCTTGTTGCTGGTCAATTTGGTTGATTTTACAGGTCTCTTGAGTTCTCAAAACTTTTTTTTCTCCTTTTCTTTTTATTAGAATTCTTTTGATAAGTCATTGCTAGAAATTAAACTTACCACCCTATTGGCTTTGACGTTGAATTCAGTACCATGAACCATAAGTCCATTGGTTTTTTTATTAGAATTCTTTTATTATTTCATTATTGACAATTAATTTTCTGGTTAACAGGTTCCAGTTACAGCTAGCTATCCTGACCATCTATCTTTAACAGCCTGGATGTGTTTCTTGGCAACATCACAGTCTGGAACAGTTGCTTTTTTCTTGGAGCGAGATTTGAATGCTTGGACTCTCCATTCATATTTTGAAATCGTTTGCTGCTTATTCGCGGTGCGTTTTGTTAAGTATGATTTCTTTTTGAAACTTGAATTCTCGACTTGATCACATCCTGGTCAAGTGTATCTGAACAGAACCCTTGAACTACAGGACCATGCTGGTTCAGGGATCTGTCTCCTTTTCCATGAGTCATTTCATTTGCTTTATCGAGGCTCAAACACTCCAGTTCGTAATACTGAGACAACTTCAATACTAATGAGTTACAAATCTATTAATTGGAATAGATTTGTCTGAATCAATAAGGCTACAACCAGGGAAATAAATGACTACGTTGACTTATGATGTGGACAGGGAATTATATCATTGGCACTTGCCTTCTTTGTTCAAGCATGGTGCATTGCACAAAGGGGTCCACTCTTATCAGCAATGTTCAATCCACTAGGCACAGTTATTGTGACTATTTTGGCTGCAATTTTCCTCCGAGAAGAGATATACACTGGAAGTAATTATTATAAGTGTTTATAATTCAACCGGGTATATATAACTATTCTCATTAAAATCTGGTGTTGTTATGTTTCAGCATGATTGGAGCAATTGGTGTGATCATTGGTTTATATGTTGTTCTATGGGGCAAAGCTCATGATTGTATAAAAGATGAAGACACAAATCCGAAGACAGAAATTGATCAAACTCAGACTGTGAAAATCTTGACTGATGAATTTAAAGAAGACGGAAGATGTAAAGTTAACTTGGAGGAACCACTTTTGTCTGAGAAAATGGAAATAGAACCCAACAGTCACAAAATTTGATCTCTGTTATATTGGTCAGCAATATCTGATGAGGAAACAAAATGTTGACTCTGTATTTTCTTTTTCCAATGATACAATAGCAATTAACAGTGGTGATGTTGTGGCCTTATCCAAATTAAAACCAAGCTCGAAAAAAGTTAACTGTGAGCCAGGGTCGATTCCACTAGGAGTTAACGACCTAAACACAGTACAGAAATTTACAGTCCCTTTCACCATTGCTATTTCCTTCGTTTGTTTACACTAAAAGTCACCAATTTATTTTTACAAATATCCGTTGTGATAATTTTAAATTATCAGTTTTTCCTTATGAATTACCCAGCAAAAATATGTATTTCACTCGGTTTTTGGCAGTTAACAATCTTGATAAGATTTAAAATTTAGTTAAAAGCCAGTATTAGAAACTAGAAAAACCAATGAATACAACCAAATACATGGTGCTACCTCTAATTGAGATGACTGTTCCTCCTAAGAACTACTGTTACTAACGCAGCAAAAAATAGTTCCTATATGCCACTAATGATCAGAGAACATACAAAATTATTACGAATGTAGTTTCCAATCTAGTAATAAACTATTCAAATCAACAAACTAATGTGTACCTTAGCAGTTAATTAAAACAGTTATAGAATCAACACAGAAGAATAATCAATATCTGAAAATTACATAAGCTATTATTAAATCAAAAGTCTCAAGAAATCGAACATATCAGTGGCTCCTGGTTCCTCCAGTTAAGGAAAGAAAATTAGCTACTAAAGGCCATTGAAGAGAGCATCAAAACAATTTTTATCCAACCGAGATGCAATTTATTTAAATTTTTTCTCATATTTATAAAATTATTATTATAGTAATTTAATTGATATTCAGATGACATTTAACTGATATTCGGTGTGAATTTAATATTTTTACAATTTATATTTTTAATTGTCAGTATGCGCACAAATATAAAAAATGATCCGAATAAGTCCACAAATAAAAAAAGCCATATATTTGTAATTTTTTAAAATTTTAATTAGAAAACATGTAATTGCCCCATGAATTTTTTAGTGAAAATCTGTAAATCCTTAGGGAAAAAATCTGTAAACTTTTAGAAGGCCTCGTCAAGAACATGTGTACCTTACGGGAAAAAAATGTGCTAGTTACACAGTATAGTTACCATTTTTTAATTTTGAAATCTTAAATTTTATAATTATATGAATAACATATTTTAAATTTCAAAATTAAAAATACCACATCTTCAAACTCAATTTTTAAAAATAACACATTAATTTTCATATAAATTTTCAATTTTTTATTTTATTTTCTCAATTTTCTCTCTCTCTCTCCTCGTTTTCTCTCTTCCTCTCTCTCCTAGTTTTTTCTCTACTGTTTCTCTCTCTTCCTCTCACTCGAAACCCTAGCCGCTCCTCTCTCTCTTTCCACTGTCTCTCTCTCCTCTCTTCATCTTCTCCCACTACTATCTCTCTCTCCTCTTCATTGCACCTCTTCATTCTCTCTCTTCTCTCTCCTCTCCTTTGATCTCTTCCACCACTCTCCTGTCGCAGCCTGCTCTCTTCCTCGTCAGTCATCCACCTCATGTTGCCTTCTTCACCATTCGTCTTCGACGACAAACATATTTGACTCTTCGCCGCTTGTCGTCAGATCTGTTGCTCTCAGTTTCTCTCCATCGCTGCTTCGCTGGTTGTTCGCCGCTCGCCGCATAAGGAAGAACAAGGCGATATGGAATGGCGGTGCATATGTTCTTCGAAAACCCTAGCAAATGATTTTTTTGTAAATTTAGTTTTTAGTCCCTGAACTTTCTATTTTTCAATGTAATGGTGTACAATACACCTCTAAAGTTGTCTTAAAATTATTTTATTGGATAAATATTTTTTTGGTTTACAATGATTTATAAATAATTTACAATATAATGTAAGCCATACCATGAAAAAAAATAATTTTTGAGGGTAAAATTCGTTTAAAATTTCTTCAAAAATATTTAAAATATTTCATTTAGACTTTTTAAAAAATAAGAATTATGTGAACTATTGTGAATCGTTGTGAACCAAATTTGTGAACTAATAATTTACAATAATGTATAATATAATGTACATAATTTTTGTAAACCATTGTAAACGTCAAAATTGACCCTAAAAATATTTAAATTTGTTGAATTTTTTAAACAAAATAATTAAATAAAAAAATATTCACACTTTTTTTAAAAATATGTATTATATACTCTATTGTGAACCTAAAATACAATCTAGATTAAGAATATTTTTTAGAAAAAAAATTAATTTCTCACAAAAAAATTAATTTCTCACCAAATACGATAATTTTTAACTATTTTTGAAAAAATTACATTTTTATATGCATTAAATATAAGGTGATATTATTAATATTTATAAATTTATATATTATTTTTTAAAAATAGTATTTTTTTAATATAGATCTCTAATTTTCTCAAAAAATACTTCTATATGTTTTTTCTTCTTTTTGTCCCCGGTAGATGAATGAGCCAAAGGCACAGCTACTTTTACAGAATCTGACAAACATTATCAAGAAAGTCCAACTCGTGTGGCCGCTAACCAATATTTAATAATTTAGTCACTTGAAGCTGATTCAAGTAGTTTGCTATATACAAGGACAGACGAAGAAAAAAAATTATTTAAAGGTTTAACAGCAAAAAAATGGTGATAAAAAATTTAATACTATAAATATATATAATATATTCTAAATAAATTATAAACCATAAATAAATTTTATATATGTATTATATTTTAAGAGACCACAAAATCGAGCGGGTTTACGAGACCCCTTTAGACCCTTAGATCTGCCCCCGAGTCTATGCAATATTAAATCTGAGATCTTAAATTTAATTTATTGTAACAAAATAATTAGTAACTTACTTTAATTGCAGCTAATCATACATATTTAATTGCAACATGTATCTCGATTTCTCACAAAAAAAATTACTTTATGATGTTTATACCTTTTAAAGAAACCCTATATCGTTTAACTAATAAACAATATAATAAATAAGTTTGACTTACTAACCTCGATTCCAGATGAAGCTTGACTCAATCAGCAACGTAGAGCAAAGGTCAGGATTAGATTCGTTGTTGGCCTCGCGAGCAAATCATGATCGGGTTGTCAACGGGAAAGCTCAGCTATTTCGTAGTCTAGATGGGGGAAGGAAGATGGGGGAAGGAGATGGGGGAAGGAAGATGGAGAAAAGAAAGAGATGGTGGAAGGAAGGAGGAGGGAAATCCCTCTCTTTTCTTTCTTTTTCTTTCTCTCTTTTCTTCCTTTTCTTCTTCTGTTGGTTGGAATGGAAATTGTCTTAACCATCACAATTTATAAAGCCTATATGGGCTTTATGTCTTTGGGCATTATGGGCCTAATGGGTCCATCTCATTCCCAACTCAATTAGCCTTATCAATTGATCTAGGTTCACAGTCTCGATTTACACTTTAATCGTCTGGGTTCGGTTCACCCATCATTGACATACCACTTTTTTCAACATCTCCCACTCACACATAACGATATGATACATCATTACGTAACATGGTTAACACTCACATAACCATGTTCGATTCTCTCGTCATACAGGCAAATAGACCGTGTGACCAACATACGATAAGAGCATAATTGCTATATACGTCTAAGGGATATAAAACAGCTCATAATTCAATCCTGCTAAAAGGCGTCTCTTGCAGAACAACTCCATTCTGTCATAGTGTATGCAACAACATCATAGTCTGTTGGATTGTATACCTTTCCCCTAGTTCGTAACCACACAATCATTGCTTTCGAACTTCTCGATCCCACGAAATCTTTACTCATAGTTCACACATCACGTGACAGACTACATAAGAGCTAGTTAAGCAAACTTGTGAGACTAGTGCAAATGTATCTAGAAACAAACTTCTCTTTTTACACCAAATAATCCATTTAGCCAAGTTTACTTGCCCAACTTGATACGCTTGGTTGAATCAATCATGACCATTAACGACAAGGTAGAGTAACCAAACTTAACTATATGTTTTGAATGTGTTAAGGTTTTTAAAGGTATATAATACCGAGAACCACATGTTCACGACACGGTCTCACATTAGGAAAAATGAGATCGTTTATCAATCTTTTCCATCCCCATAGTCGTGTATATAACACACATGTTTTGAATATGATCGTTTATCAATCATATGTTGTGGTGTTCTTTCCTTCCCTTGGAGGAACGCATGTTTATACAATATTTTCAACACCACATAGAAGCTTCGATCACGATGCATCTCACCATCTAACCTTAATCCATACTTTAACAAGATTACTTCTGGCTTTAAGACAAAATATGCTATGAAAACTCTTAATTTTAGCATTTGATCATTTAATGATCGACATAGAAATTTATACTATGGTGTATGTCTCTTTTCATACGAATTTTCTTGCCTATTTACAATGAACTCATCACTGTAAAATGTAAGATGGTCTCTTGATTATGAATGTGCTCTAAATCTCTTTATATGTTCAAAACCAGTCTCATCTTAGTTCTTCCCCCAACAAACTAGGAAAACTAACGTAAATACTAGTGTGAGTGGGTTATTTCTCTGTCTAACAAGTTGTCACACTCAATGTTAAAACAAATATTAACTCTCAATATTTGTGCTCGTGTATGGCTTATAATAATCTTATTAAAGATCATGTTTTAGGGGATTATACTTCTTGTATACCATGCGGGTCTTAAGAAACTTATTCCTTAGAAGCTTTTACTAATAGATCTTACAATCACGTCTCACATGGACTTATATTTCAAGTTCACTTCTCCTTGTGAAACTTGTACTTAAATTTACTTGTCCTTGTGCAACCAAGTTTCTCACAAAATAATACTTGATCTCGATTTGCTTAGACTAATAAGAGATCTTCTTAAATCCTAAATAATCGGGGTCGACTGTCACTTAAGACTATTGTAAGTTCTTTATGTGGTTAGTGCTAAGGGGATCATTCCACTATATAACCAACCTTCTCATTACACTTTAGCTAATGAAGCTATGGTCTCAGCTTCTCTTTCCACATACTTATATGTGTTTCTCAAAATAATGTAGAGTAACAGTTTTGCCAACTAAAAATACATAGCTAGACATGGACGTCCCTTTCGTCCACATCATTACGTGGAGTAGCAACTGTGTCTCATTTTATCGCAAGCCCTTACGATAATACAATGTCTTACAGTGCCTCTAAATCATCCAAATATCTTGCTCACTGCTTTCCAACATTCTCCTTACATGTTGGAGTAATATTTGCTAGCTAACTTGAATGCATAGCAAACTCTAAGCATTGCACACACCTAGGCATTTACTACAAGACATGGTCTTGTAATTAACACGTGTACTCTATACTACAAAACACATTCATATGAAATTTATATAAAGAACATTACTTAAACGTTCTTGCTTTCACATAGGTATATGGACACATGCACTTACTAAGTGACTTGCTCTTAGTCATAGGGTATCTATGTGTTATGCATTTCAATATCTTAAAACGTTCAAGTACTTTATTGATCCATCTCACGTGAAGAGGTACAATGATTCACTCAAACGATCTCTTGGATTGACTCCAAGGGCAACCTATATTAACAATCTCAAAGTTAGATCTCGACCAATCTTTGGAGTCATTCAAGTATGCTAGACTATTTCTAACTACAATTGTGATGTCCACACAAGGTTAGAATGACAAGATTCACCTTGAAATACATGGTATTATCACAACAAATATGAATATACCCGTCTTTTGAAGATTGTTTAAGGTCTTACCTTGGACAATGAGACCATTAGGCTAAACCATATAGGTCTCTTCTCCAAATTCTCTATTGAGAAAAAAGGTCTCTACATCCATTGATGTAGGTCAAGATATAGACTAGCTTAAATGTCAAAGTCTATTCGATAGAGGTAAATCTTTCAACAAGTTAAACTTTTCAATCTCGTTGACTAAATCCCATTAGCGATTATCGATGTCTTACTCGATCTATCGCTTATGTATCTACTTATCTCCAATGGGTGTTCACCCTTTGGGTAGATTAAGTAGTTCTGGTTCAATAACAAATATCACTTACACTTCCATTGCTTTAATCCATACAACTTTCACTAGGATAAGTGGACCTCTAACACACTCGTAGGTTTGTCATTGACTTGTAGGGTTACTAAAAGGATCACGATCAATTCATTTATTAACAAATATCATCATGAGACTTTATCCCTTTTAGACTTAAGCATTTTCAAAATGTTCCCACTGGTTTCAAGTTCCCTACTCTCACTGGAAAATAGGAATCTTGCTCCCACTAAAATCAAGATTAGGAACATCCATACACGCTTGAGGTAGATGAGATAAAATTTGAATCATTCTAAGACTCTTCGATGCATCACTTTCAGGGAAAGAGAACAATCGCTCGGATCAATCTCTTGTGATTTTTAAACTCACTGATGTAATTTACTGATTTACATAATTCAACTTTCTTCCTCATCCCTCGTCCTCCTCAAGAATTCCCCCACTCGGATGGAGTGATCCTGAGGGTCTTAGTTCCTGAATCTCAAACAAAGTGAAATTATTTTCACTTTATCCTAGTTAAGAAATCGATTCACTAAGAATTTGACTTCTTATAACGAATCATTATGCCATTGTTCATTATCTCACAAAGAAAGTATCATTTTGACACAACTAGGTATCTAAAATCTTAAGCCTCTTTATGGTTATTAACAAAGGAATCGTGGACATTGGTCATACATCTCTTGGTTTCAAGTGATTTAGTTCATGCATACGACCAATCCACATCTCATGAGATGTATAAGTAATGGACTTAGAGAGCATATGGATTTTGAACGTTGTGGCATTTTCCATCGTAGTTCTTTTCATATTGAGGAGAGTTTCTCCTCTCCGCTAAGCGGATTATTCGTGGAGTACATGAATAAACAGCTTATGTTCCATTCTCATTCATCATAAAAAACTTTGGTCTCATCTTGTAAATGTTCACAACCTTAGTCGATTCAAAAAGCTTTATTTGATTCTCATTTTGACTTGTCAGAAGTAAGAACTAACTTGATTATTCTTACTTATGAGAAATCAAATAAATGTGATTGCACCTTCTGCAATCATATATACAAAAGTGATGAAGTAATATGCATTAGCCTTGGCCTCTCAATCTTTTGATGTCAAACATAAAAAATGCATTAACAACAATGGGTATTTAGCTCAAAGTGCCTTTGAAATAGCTTTCCCTCTTAAAAATGCTCGCAAATTAGACAACTTGGACTTACACAATTGTCTAATACTTCCACTTAAGCTAATCGATGTACTCAATTTTGTCAATGTAGATGTGTTACATACATTAACTTCACATAATCCATCGTGATTAGGTGAAGCAACAATGAATGGAAACTAAAACTTTCAATAGTTAGGTTCTTTACCTTAACTAAGAAAAAACTTATAATGTCAAAATATTTCTCCACTCAAACACTGTCTAACAAATACCGTTATTGTATAATACAAATTTAAGGCAAACTTCAATATAGTCATGACATAAACTATTGCAAGAAAAGGGTTTTGGCTCTTGTACAAAGCTAATTTCCACATGCCAAATCCTTGAACTCCCACTTTCAAGTTGTTCATTGCATGCTCAACTTGTTCCTCTTTGGAACTAGTTGAATTTCAATGAAGCCACGTCAAAACTTCATTGCGGGGATCCGTAAGATTGAATTAATCATCACCTAACGACAAAATTCAAGTAAGAACATTGAATAAGGTTACTCTTCTCACTTGTGTGAGTTTGAACAACATACCCTCACATATAGTGTAAGAACATTGAATAAGGTTACTCATCTCATATATAGTGTGTCTTTGGTAATTAACATTTTACTCACAAAATGTCGGCATTGTTCATGTTCAAGGATTTTCTCAAAATTCTGTCTAGTCTCCACTTCTTAAGGACTCTGGTTCTTAAACCTTTTTCTTATCTTTGTATTGGAATTTATCCATAGAATAAGACTTAGCAAAATTCCTCACGATTTCATGTTTGAGATAAATGTGGGTTAGGTGTAGCTCGATTTACTCCTAAATTCTAAGGAAGAAGTTGAAACCAACTTTGAACCTCGTCCTTGATCAAATTATAACCAGTATCACAAAGCTCTCTAATCATATAGGCCTTATGTCTCTACTCGTATGATTAGGACACTCGTAATAAGTAACAATGCCATTGGTCAAAGACCACGAGCTAAGTTAGTGTCACACTAGCTAAGTGCTCATTAAATGCAACTTTTAAATATATTGCATCTTGATACTTGCTAAAATAGCCAAGTGACTACCTTATCCTTTGCACTAATAAGATGATGGGTGTAGTAGAATTTTCTAACTTCCACATCTTACAGACAATTAGGTCTAAAGTTTGTTGAGTGGTTTCCTACTTTTTTTTTTTAAATTCGGTCACAAACAAGTTCAAAAGGGCACGAGCTTCTTGCTCTTAGAATACACACTAGATTTTCATAATCTAGGATTGGTGATTGTTGCCACCTAAGCTCAACATATCTTAACATACACTTTTGTTTGACTCATCATCAATCGACTTTTCAAGCAGTGAATTATAACAAATAAACTTGATAAATAATAAGACATAATTGTACACAAGTAATTCACATAGCAATACACATATATTTACTATCCAACAAAAAATTAAACTGGCATAGCCTCTTATTAAGTTTTGAATCGAAATGTATACTAGGTGCACATTTACCATCTTGGTCTTAACAATTAAACATATTATATTTTATTTTATAGACAGTAAATAATGACTGTTTGAATTTACTTTTAAAGTCCACATAATTTAGGAGAACAAATGTTGGTCATCTCAATTATTAAGACAAACTCAATAATTAGATAATATATTCAACACAAAAAAAATATTGTATATTAAATTAAGACAAATCAACCCAATAATAAACCAAAATAATAAATGAAATAAACATCATTTATTGAACCAACATGCAATCCAAATAATCTATCTCAATATTAATATACATACATTAGGCAATATTAACACACTAATAATGCTTATAAAATATTCCCAAAGAATAATACTAATATGGAACTAAACCTATATCTACTATTTAGATACACGATGGATTTTTCCGACGTGTAAGAATAAAATCCTTAAGTGGTCATGCCAACTTGTCGAGAATCAAACGACCATAAAGTGGATCTCCCACTTCTCACGATCTCTCTTTGCGATCATGGATCAATCTTGGATGTACCAATCTTAATATGTTTTGACTCTCTAGAATCTCTAAATGAATTTCTTCGACACTTAGGAATCACGTTTCCATGAAATTCTTGAATGGATCAATAGCTTAACCAATAATGGTGATGAGAATCATAATATTTTATGAAGTAATAAAACCTTCATCACCTTTGTGCTCTTAATGCATAATCATATCTTTCCTTTACGACCACCATCATCCCAAAATACTGATGGGTTGCATTTTATGCATGTTTTACATTGCATTTTAGGTTTGTTTTGCATTATAAATTGTTATTATTCGTGTCTTTTTTATGTTTTTATGCTTAATTAGTGTTTTAGGTGGAATATTAGTAAAACATGAAAATCTAGAGATGTTTTTGTGTATTTCAGTCAAAAACTGCATTTATGTGTGGCCACGCTAAAGTTGACACAGGTTGATCAAGTTTGACCACATGCATTGGGTCACGTGCCACACTCATGGGCCATACTTTGGATGTATTTTGAAGGCTTCTAACTCATTTTTGCTATTGGATCAAAATAATTAGCTTTATTTTTATTATTTTAGCTATTTTTGACGAGAATTAGGTTTTCCTAATTAGGACACGTATATATATTCCCTTAAACTCATTATTCAGTAGTTTTACATTACCTTAAGGGGGCAGCACTCCCCAGGACTCTAGTCTCCCATATTTTGGATGTTTCTTCTTAGTTTGAGTAGCTAAACAATTCTCTAGTCAATGTATTTTCAAGGTTTGATCCTAATATGTTGTGAGACTTATATTGTTATATGTTATTGAGTATTTTGAGTATTTCTTCATTTTCTGTGTCTTAGTTCCTTTATTATTATTTCGATTAATTGATTAATGAAGGCATGTTGATTAATTGATTGAGATAATATATTGTTATTTAGGATTGATAGTTCACATTAGTCCTAATTTGGGTAACGAATAACATGAATTTATGTGTTGGACATTGTTCATTGTTATGGAACTCAATAATATGGTTTAAATGATTTACGACATTTTTGACTTCATTGTCTAGGATAATGATCTCTTTGGTTCTTACTGCTGCCATAGATTAAACTTTGCAGGGCGTCTCGGGGTTGTCTAGTGGTTAGAAAAATAGTCTGCAGGGCATCCCGGGGCTATCAATTAAGTAAGAAGATATTGGTTAATTGAATGTGTCATCGTTAACTACAACTCTGTCTATTCGAATGCTTGATATGTATTTTTCGTGTCTGTGATCAACTAAAAAGATTGAACTGAGAAGTATATTGGCTAAGCTTTATTGTTTCTAATTTCCTCTTGACTGAATTTCTATTCTGGTTAATTTAGTTTACTGTTTTTGTTTGTTTTGATATTTGATCTTCATTCTCTATATTGCCTTGTTTATTCTGTTGTTTTTATTTCAAGTAAATAAGTTGTACCAATCTCTGTG